>JANCRA010000503.1:0-33588 GCA_024362935.1 Setophaga petechia
TTTCCTAGCATACATACTTCCTATCCTTCTTTCCTTCTTTCCTTCTCCCCTTCTTTCTTAACTTCTTTCCTTCCTTCCCTCCTTGCTTCTTTCCTTCCTTCCTGGGAATACTTCCTGCAATACTTCCTTCCTTCCTTCCTTCCTTCCATCTTGGACTACTTCCTGGAATACTTCCTGTAATGCTTCCTGAAATACTTCCTTCCTTCATTTCTTCCTTCCTGGAATACATACTTCCTTCTTTCCTTTTTTACCTTCCTTCCTTCTTACCTTCCTTCCTTTCTGGAATACTTCCTGGAATACTTCCGGGAATACTTCCTGGAATACTTCCTGGAATACTTCCTGGACTACTTCCTGGAATTCTTTTTTCCTTCTTTTCTTCTTTTCTAGAATACATACTTCCTCCCTTCTTTCCTTCTTTCCTTCTCCCCTTCTTTCTTAACTTCTTTCCGTCCTTCCCTCCTTGCTTCTTTCCTTCCTTCCTGGAATACTTCCTGCAATACTTCCTTCCTTCCTTCCTTCCATTTTGGGACTTCTTCCTGGAATACATCCTGTAATGCTTCCTGAAATACTTCCTTCCTTCCTTCCTTCCTTCCTTCCTTCCTTCCTTCCTTCCTTCCTTCCTTCCTTCCTTCCTTTCCTTCCTTCCTTTCTTCCTTCCTTCCTTCCTTCCCTTCCTTCCTTCCTTCCTTCCTTCCTTCCTTCCTTCCTTCCTCCTTCCTTCCTTCCTTCCTTCCTTCCTTCCTTCCTTCCTTCCTTCCTTCCTTCCTTCCTTCCTTCCTTCCTTCCCTTCCTTCCATTTTGGACTACTTCCTGGAATACTTCCTGTAATGCTTCCTGAAATATTTACTTCCTTCATTTCTTCCTTCCTGGAATACATTACTTCCTTCTTTCCTTCTTACCTTCCTTCCTTCTTACCTTCCTTCCTTCTTACCTTCTTTCCTTTCTGGAACACTTCCAGGAATACTTCCTGGAATACTTCCTGGAATACTTCCTGGAATACTTCCTGGAATTTTTTTTTCCTTCTTTTCTTCTTTCCTAGCATACATACTTCCTTCTTCTTTCCTTCTTTCCTTCTCCCCTTCTTTCTTAACTTCTTTCCTTCCTTCCCTCTTTGCTTCTTTCCTTCCTTCCTGGAATACTTCCTGCAATACTTCCTTCCTTCCTTCCTTCCATTTTGGGACTTCTTCCTGGAATACATCCTTTAATGCTTCCTGAAATACTTCCTTCCTTCATTTCTTCCTTCCTGGAATACATACTTCCTTCTTTCCTTCTTACCTTCCTACCTTCTTACCTTCCTTCCTTTCTGGAATACTTCCTGGAATACTTCCTGGAATACTTCCTGGAATACTTCCTGGAATTCTTTTTTCCTTCTTTTCTTCTTTCCTAGCATACATACTTCCTTCCTTCTTTCCTTCTTTCCTTCTCCCCTTCTTTCTTAACTTTTTCCTTACTTCCCTCCTTGCTTCTTTCCTTCCTTCCTGGAATACTTCCTGCAATACTTCCTTCCTTCCTTCCTACCATTTTGGACTACTTCCTGGAATACTTCCTGTAATGCTTCCTGAAATACTTCCCTTCCTTCATTTCTTCCTTCCTGGAATACATACTTCCCTCTTTCCTTCTTACCTTCCTTCCTTCTTACCTTCCTTCCTTCTTACCTTCCTTCATTTCTGGAATACTTCCGGGAATACTTCCTGGAATACTTCCTGGAGTACTACCTGGAATTCTTTTTTCCTTCTTTTCTTCTTTCCTAGCATACATACTTCCTTCCTTCTTTCCTTCTTTCCTTGTCCCCTTCTTTCTTAACTTCTTTCCTTCCTTCCCTCCTTGCTTCTTTCCTTCCTTCCTGGAATACTTCCTGCAATACTTCCTTCCTTCCTTCCTTCCATTTTGGACTACTTCCTGGAATACTTCCTGTAATGCTTCCTGAAATACTTCCTTCCTTCATTTCTTCCTTCCTGGAATACATACTGCCCTTCTTTCCTTCTTACCTTCCTTCCTTCGTACCTTCCTTCCTTTCTGGAATACTTCCTGGAATACTTCCTGGAATACTTCCTGGAATACTTCCTGGAATTCTTTTTTCCTTCTTTTCTTCTTTCCTAGCATACATACTTCCTTCCTTCTTTCCTTCTTTCCTTCTCCCCTTCTTTCTTAACTTATTCCTTACTTCCCTCCTTGCTTCTTTCCTTCCTTCCTGGAATACTTCCTGCAATACTTCCTTCCTTCCTTCCTTCCATTTTGGACTACTTCCTGGAATACTTCCTGTAATTCTTCCTGAAATACTTCCTTCCTTCATTTCTTCCTTCCTGGAATACATACTTCCCTCTTTCCTTCTTACCTTCCTTCCTTCTTACCTTCCTTCCTTTCTGAAATACTTCCTGGAATACTTCCTGGAATACTTCCTGGAATACTTCCTGGAATTCTTTTTTCCTTCTTTTCTTCTTTCCTAGCATACATACTTCCTTCCTTCTTTCCTTCTTTCCTACTCCCCTTCTTTCTTAACTTCTTTCCTTCCTTCCCTCCTTGCTTCTTTCCTTCCTTCCTGGAATACTTCCTGCAATACTTTCTTCCTTCCTTCCATTTTGGACTACTTCCTGGAATACTTCCTGTAATGCTTCTGAAAATACTTCCTTCCTTCATTTCTTCCTTCCTGGAATACATACTGCCTTCTTTCCTTCTTACCTTCCTTCCTTCTTACCTTCCTTCCTTTCTGGAATACTTGCGGGAATACTTCGGGAATACTTCCTGGAATACTTCCTGGAATACTTCCTGGAATTCTTTTTTCCTTCTTTTCTTCTTTCTTGGCATACATACTTCCTTCCTTCTTTCCTTCTTTCCTTCTCCCCTTCTTTCTTAACTTCTTTCCTTCCTTCCCTCCTTGCTTCTTTCCTTCCTTCCTGGAATACTTCCTGCAATACTTCCTTCCTTCCTTCCTTCCTTCCTTCCTTCCTTCCTTCCTTCCTTCCTTCCTTCTTCCTTCCTTCCTTCCTTCCTTCCTTCCTTCCTTCCTTCCTTCCTTCCTTCCTTCCTTCCTTCCTTCCTTCCTTCCTTCCTTCCTTCCTTCCTTCCTTCCTTCCTTCCTTCCTTCCTTCCTTCCTTCCTTCCTTCCTTCCTTCCTTCCTTCCTTCCTTCCTTCCTTCCTTCCTTCCTTCCTTCCATCTTGGACTACTTCCTGGAATACTTCCTTTAATGCTTCCTGAAATACTTCCTTCCTTCATTTCTTCCTTCCTGGAATACATACTTCCTTCTTTCCTTCTTACCTTCCTTCCTTCTTACCTTCCTTCCTTTCTGGAATACTTCCTGGAATACTTCCGGGAATACTTCCTGGAATACTTCCTGGAATACTTCCTGGAATACTTCCTGGAATACTTTTTTCCTTCTTTTCTTCTTTTCTAGCATACATACTTCCTTCCTTCTTTCCTTCTTTCCTTGTCCCGTTCTTTCTTAACTTCTTTCCTTCCTTCCCTCCTTGCTTCTTTCCTTCCTTCCTTGAATACTTCCTGCAATACTTCCTTCCTTCCTTCCTTCCTTCCTTCCTTCCTTCCTTCCTTCCTTCCTTCCTCCTTCCTTCCTTCCTTCCTTCCTTCCTTCCTTCCTTCCTTCCTTCCTTCCTTCCTTCCTTCCTTCCTTCCTTCCTTCCTTCCTTCCTTCCTTCCCTTCCTTCCTTCCTTCCTTCCTTCCTTCCTTCCTTCCTTCCTTCCATTTTGGACTACTTCCTGGAATACATCCTGTAATGCTTCCTGAATTACTTCCTTCCTTCATTTCTTCCTTCTTGGAATACATACTTCCTTCTTTCCTTCTTACCTTCCTTCCTCTTACCTTCCATCCTTTTCTGGAATACTTCCTGGAATACTTCCTGGAATACTTCCTGGAATACTTCCTGGAATACTACCTGGAATTCTTTTTTCCTTCTTTTCTTCTTTCCTAGCATACATACTTCCTTCCTTCTTTCCTTCTTTCCTTCTCCCCTTCTTTCTTCACTTCTTTCCTTCCTTCCCTTTTTGCTTCTTTCCTTCCTTCCTGGAATACTCCCTGCAATACTTCCTTCCTTCCTTCCATTTTGGAATACTTCCTGGAATACTTCCTGTAATGCTTCCTGAAATACTTCCTTCCTTCATTTTCTTCCTTCCTGGAATACATACTTCCTTCTTTCCTTCTTACCTTCCTTCCTTCTTACCTTCCTTCCTTTCTGGAATACTTCCGGGAATACTTCCTGGAATACTTCCTGGAATACTTCCTGGAATACTTCCTGGAATTCTATTTTCCTTCTTTTCTTCTGTCCTAGCATACATACTTCCTTCCTTCTTTCCTTCTTTCCTTCTCCCCCTTCTTTCTTCACTTCTTTCCTTCCTTCCCTCCTTGCTTCTTTCCTTCCTTCCTGGAATACTTCCTGCAATACTTCCTTCCTTCCTTCCATTTTGGGACTACTTTCCTGGAATACTTCCTGTAATGCTTCCTGAAATACTTCCTTCCTTCATTTCTTCCTTCCTGGAATACATACTGCCTTCTTTCCTTCTTACCTTCCTTCCTTCTTATCTTCCTTCCTTTCTGGAATACTTCCTGGAATACTTCCTGGAATACTTCCTGGAATTCTTTTTTTCCTTCTTTTTTTTCTTTCCTAGCATACATACTTCCTTCCTTCTTTCCTTCTTTCCTTCTCCCCTTCTTTCTTCACTTCTTTCCTTCCTTCCCTCCTTGCTTCTTTCCTTCGTTCCTGGAATTCTTCCTGCAATACTTCCTTCCTTCCTTCCATTTTGGACTACTTCCTGGAATACTTCCTGTAATGTTTCCTGAAATACTTCCTTCCTTCATTTCTTCCTTCCTGGAATACATACTTCCTTCTTTCCTTCTTACCTTCCTTCCTCCTTACCTTCCTTCCTTTCTGGAATACTTTCTGGAATACCTCCTGGAATACTTCCTGGAATACTTCCTGGAATACTTCCTGGAATTCTATTTTCCTTCTTTTCTTCTGTCCTAGCATACATACTTCCTTCCTTCTTTCCTTCTTTCCTTCTCCCCTTCTTTCTTAACTTCTTTCCTTCCTTCCCTCCTTGCTTCTTTCCTTCCTTTCCTGGAATACTTCCTGCAATACTTCCTTCCTTCCTTCCTTCCATTTTGGACTACTTCCTGGAATACTTCCTGTAATGCTTCCTGAAATACTTCCTTCCTTCATTTTCTTCCTTCCTGGAATACATACTTCCCGCTTTCCTTCTTACCTTCCTCCCTTCTTACCTTCCTTCCTTCTTATCTTCCTTCCTTTCTGGAATACTTCCTGGAATACTTCCTGGAATACTTCCTGGAATTCTTTTTTCCTTTTTTTTTTCTTTCCTAGCATACATACTTCCTTCCTTCTTTCCTTCTTTCCTACTCCCCTTCTTTCTTAACTTCTTTCCTTCCTTCCCTCCTTGCTTCTTTCCTTCCTTCCTGAATACTTCCTGCAATACTTCCTTCCTTCCTTCCTTCCATTTTGGACTACTTCCTGGAATACTTCCTGTAATGCTTCCTGAAATACTTCCTTCCTTCATTTCTTCCTTCCCTTCCTGGAATACATACTTCCTTCTTTCCTTCTTACCTTCCTTCCTTCGTACCTTCCTTCCTTTCTGGAATACTTCCGGGAATACTTCCTGGAATACTTCCTGGAATACTTGCTGGAATTCTTTTTTCCTTCTTTTCTTCTTTCCTAGCATACATACTTCCTTCCTTCTTTCCTTCTTTCCTTCTCCCCTTCTTTCTTAACTTATTCCTTACTTCCCTCCTTGCTTCTTTCCTTCCTTCCTGGAATACTTCCTGCAATACTTCCTTCCTTCCTTCCTTCCATTTTGGACTACTTCCTGGAATACTTCCTGTAATTCTTCCTGAAATACTTCCTTCCTTCATTTCTTCCTTCCTGGAATACATACTTCCCTCTTTCCTTCTTACCTTCCTTCCTTCTTACCTTCCTTCCTTTCTGGAATACTTCCTGGAATACTTCCTGGAATACTTCCTGGAATTCTTTTTTCCTTCTTTTCTTTTTTCCTAGCATACATACTTCCTTCCTTCTTTCCTTCTTTCCTACTCCCCTTCTTTCTTAACTTCTTTCCTTCCTTCCCTCCTTGCTTCTTTCCTTCCTTCCTGGAATACTTCCTGCAATACTTCCTTCCTTCCTTCCATTTTGGACTACTTCCTGGAATACTTCCTGTAATGCTTCCTGAAATACTTCCTTCCTTCATTTCTTCCTTCCTGGAATACATACTGCCTTCTTTCCTTCTTACCTTCCTTCCATCTTACCTTCCTTCCTTTCTGGAATACTTCCTGGAATACTTCCGGGAATACTTCCTGGAATACTTCCTGGAATACTTCCTGGAATTCTTTTTTCCTTCTTTTCTTCTTTCTTGGCATACATACTTCCTTCCTTCTTTCCTTCTTTCCTTCTCCCCTTCTTTCTTAACTTCTTTCCTTCCTTCCCTCCTTGCTTCTTTCCTTCCTTCCTTCCTTCCTTCCTTCCTTCCTTCCTTCCTTCCTTCCTTCCTTCCTTCCTTCCTTCCTTCCTTCCTTCCTTCCTTCCTTCCTTCCTTCCTTCCTTCCTTCCTTCCTTCCTTCCTTCCTTCCTTCCTTCCTTCCTTCCTTCCTTCCTTCCTTCCTTCCTTCCTTCCTTCCTTCCATCTTGGACTACTTCCTGGAATACTTCCTGTAATGCTTCCTGAAATACTTCCTTCCTTCATTTCTTCCTTCCTGGAATACATACTTCCTTCTTTCCTTCTTACCTTCCTTCCTTCTTACCTTCCTTCCTTTCTGGAATACTTCCTGGAATACTTCCTGGAATACTTCCTGGAATACTTCCTGGAATACTTTTTTCCTTCTTTTCTTCTTTTCTAGCATACATAATTCCTTCCTTCTTTCCTTCTTTCCTTGTCCCGTTCTTTCTTAACTTCTTTCCTTCCCTCCCTCCTTGCTTCTTTCCTTCCTTCCTTGAATACTTCCTTCCTTCCTTCCTTCCTTCCTTCCTTCCTTCCTTCCTTCCTTCCTTCCTTCCTTCCTTCCTTCCTTCCTTCCTTCCTTCCTTCCTTCCTTCCTTCCTTCCTTCCTTCCTTCCTTCCTTCCTTCCTTCCTTCCTTCCTTCCTTCCTTCCTTCCTTCCTTCCTTCCTTCCTTCCTTCCTTCCTTCCTTCCTTCCTTCCTTCAATTTTGGACTACTTCCTGGAATACTTCCTGTAATGCTTCCTGAAATACTTCCTTCCTTCATTTCTTCCTTCCTGGAATACATACTGCCTTCTTTCCTTCTTACCTTCCTTCCTTCTTACCTTCCTTCCTTTCTGGAATACTTCCTGGAATACTTCCTGGAATACTTCCTGGAATTCTTTTTTCCTTCTTTTCTTCTTTCCTAGCATACATACTTCCTTCCTTCTTTCCTTCTTTCCTACTCCCCTTCTTTCTTTCCTTCTTTCCTTACTTCCCTCCTTGCTTCTTTCCTTCCTTCCTGGAATACTTCCTGCAATACTTCCTTCCTTCCTTCCTTCCATTTTGGACTACTTCCTGGAATACATCCTGTAATGCTTCCTGAAATACTTCCTTCCTTCATTTCTTCCTTCCTGGAATACATACTTCCTTCTTTCCTTCTTACCTTCCTTCCTTCTTACCTTCCTTCCTTTCTGGAATACTTCCTGGAATACTTCCTGGAATACTTCCTGGAATACTTGCTGGAATTCTTTTTTCCTTCTTTTCTTCTTTCCTAGCATACATACTTCCTTCCTTCTTTCCTTCTTTCCTTCTCCCCTTCTTTCTTAACTTCTTTCCGTCCTTCCCTCCTTGCTTCTTTCCTTCCTTCCTGGAATACTTCCTGCAATACTTCCTTCCTTCCTTCCTTCCTTCCATTTTGGACTACTTCCTGGAATACTTCCTGTAATGCTTCCTGAAATACTTCCTTCCTTCATTTCTTCCTTCCTGGAATACATACTTCCTTCTTTCCTTCTTACCTTCCTTCCTTCTTACCTTCCTTCCTTTCTGGAATACTTCCTGGAATACTTCCTGGAATACTTCCTGGAATACTTCCTGGAATTCTTTTTTCCTGCTTTTCTTCTTTCCTAGCATACATACTTCCTTCTTTCTTTCCTTCTTTCCTTCTCCCCTTCTTTCTTAACTTCTTTCCTTCCTTCCCCCCTATGCTTCTTTCCTTCCTTCCTGGAATACTTCCTGCAATACTTCCTTCCTTCCTTCCTTCCATTTTGGACTACTTCCTGGAATACTTCCTGTAATGCTTCCTGAAATACTTCCTTCCTTTATTGCTTCCTTCCTGGAATACATACTTCCTTCTTTCCTTCTTACCTTTCTTCCTTCTTAGCTTCCTTCCTTTCTGGATTGCTTCCTGGAATACTTCCTGGAATACTTCCTGGAATTCTTTTTTCCTTCTTTTCTTCTTTCCTAGCATACATACTTCCTTCCTTCTTTCCTTCTTTCCTTCTCCCCTTCTTTCTTCACTTCTTTCCTTCCTTCCCTCCTTGCTTCTTTCCTTCCTTCCTGGAATACTTCCTGCAATACTTCCTTCCTTCCTTCCTTCCATTTTGGACTACTTCCTGGAATACTTCCTGTAATGCTTCCTGAAATACTTCCTTCCTTCATTTCTTCTTTCCTGGAATACATACTTCCTTCTTTCCTTCTTACCTTCCTTCCTTCTTACCTTCCATCCTTTCTTGAATACTTCCTGGAATACTTCCGGGAATACTTCCTGGAATACTTCATGGAATACTTCCTGGAATTCTTTTTTCCTTCTTTTCTTCTTTCCTAGCATACATACTTCCTTCCTTCTTTCCTTCTTTCCTTCTCCCCTTCTTTCTTAACTTCTTTCCTTCCTTCCCTCCTTGCTTCTTTCCTTCCTTCCTGGAATACTTCCTGCAATACTTCCTTCCTTCCTTCCATTTTGGACTACTTCCTGGAATACTTCCTGTAATGCTTCCTGAAATACTTCCTTCCTTCATTTCTTCCTTCCTGGAATACATACTTCCTTCTTTCCTTCTTACCTACCTTCCTTCTTACCTTCCTTCCTTTCTGGATTACTTCCTGGAATACTTCCGGGAATACTTCCTGGAATACTTCCTGGAATTCTTTTTTCCTTCTTTTCTTCTTTCCTAGCATACATACTTCCTTCCTTCTTTCCTTCTCCCCTTCTTTCTTCACTTCTTTCCTTCCTTCCCTCCTTGCTTCTTTCCTTCCTTCCTGGAATACTTCCTGCAATACTTCCTTCCTTCCTTCCTTCCATTTTGGACTACTTCCTGGAATACTTCCTGTAATGCTTCCTTAAATACTTCCTTCCTTCATTTCTTCCTTCCTGGAATACATATTTCCTTCTTTCTTTCTTACCTTCCTTCCTTCTTACCTTCCTTCCTTTCTGGAATACTTCCTGGAATACTTCCGGGAATACTTCCTGGAATACTTCCTGGAATACTACCTGGAATTCTTTTTTCCTTCTTTCCTTCTTTCCTAGCATACATACTTCCTTCCTTCTTTCCTTCTTTCCTTCTCCCCTTCTTTCTTCACTTCTTTCCTTCCTTCCCTCCTTGCTTCTTTCCTTCCTTCCTGGAATACTTCCTGCAATACTTCCTTCCTTCCTTCCTTCCATTTAGGACTACTTCCTGGAATACTTCCTGTAATGCTTCCTGAAATACTTCCTTCCTTCATTTCTTCCTTCCTGGAATTCATACTTCCTTCTTTCCTTCTTACCTTCCTTCCTTCTTACCTTCCTTCCTTTCTGGAATACTTCCTGGAATACTTCCGGGAATACTTCCTAGAATACTTCCTGGAATTCTTTTTTCCTTCCTTTCTTCTTTCCTAGCATACATACTTCCTTTCTTCTTTCCTTCTTTCCTCCTCCCCTTCTTTCTTAACTTCTTTCCTTCCTTCCCTCCTTGCTTCTTTCCTTCCTTCCTGGAATACTTCCTGCAATACTTCCTTCCTTCCTTCCTTCCATTTTGGACTACTTCCTGGAATACTTCCTGTAATGCTTCCTGAAATACTTCCTTCTTTCATTTCTTCCTTCCTGGAATACATACTGCCTTCTTTCCTTCTTACCTTCCTTCCTTCTTACCTTTCTTCCTTTCTGGAATACTTGCTGGAATACTTCCGGGAATACTTCCTGGAATACTTCCTGGAATACTTCCTGGAATTCTTTTTTCCTTCTTTTCTTCTTTCCTGGCATACATACTTCCTTCCTTCTTTCCTTCTTTCCTTCTCCCCTTCTTTCTTAACTTCTTTCCTTCCTTCCCTCCTTGCTTCTTTCCTTCCTTCCTGGAATACTTCCTGCAATACTTCCTTCCTTCCTTCCTTCCTTCCATTTTGGACTACTTCCTGGAATACTTCCTGTAATGCTTCCTGAAATACTTCCTTCCTTCATTTCTTCCTTCCTGGAATACATACTTCCTTCTTTCCTTCTTACCTTCCTTCCTTCTTACCTTCCTTCCTTTCAGGAATACTTCCTGGAATACTTCCGGGAATACTTCCTTCAATACTTCCTGGAATACTTCCTGGAATACTTCCTGGAATACTTTTTTCCTTCTTTTCTTCTTTTCTAGCATACATACTTCCTGCCTTCTTTCCTTCTTTCCTTCTCCCCTTCTTTCTTAACTTCTTTCCGTCCTTCCCTCCTAGCTTCTTTCCTTCCTTCCTGGAATACTTCCTGCAATACTTCCTTCCTTCCTTCCTTCCTTCCATTTTGGACTACTTCCTGGAATACTTCCTGTAATGCTTCCTGAAATATTTGCTTCCTTCATTTCTTCCTTCCTGGAATACATACTTCCTTCTTTCCTTCTTACCTTCCTTCCTTCTTACCTTCCTTCCTTCTTACCTTCCTTCCTTTCTGGAATACTTCCGGGAATACTTCCTGGAATACTTCCTGGAATACTTCCTGGAATACTTCCTGGAATTCTTTTTTCCTTCTTTTCTTCTTTCCTAGCATACATACTTCCTTCCTTCTTTCCATCTTTCCTTCTCCCCTTCTTTCTTAACTTCTTTCCTTCCTTCCCTGCTTGCTTCTTTCCTTCCTTCCTGGAATACTTCCTGCAATACTTCCTTCCTTCCTTCCTTCCATTTTGGACTACTTCCTGGAATACTTCCTGTAATGCTTCCTGAAATACTTCCTTCCTTCATTTCTTCCTTCCTGGAATACATACTACCTTCTTTCCTTCTTACCTTCCTTCCTTCTTACCTTCCTTCCTTTCTGGAATACTTGCGGGAATACTTCCGGGAATGCTTTCTGGAATACTTCCTGGAATACTTCCTGGATTTCTTTTTTCCTTCTTTTCTTCTTTCCTAGCATACATACTTCCTTCCTTCTTTCCTTCTTTCCTCCTCCCCTCTTTCTTCACTTCTTTCCTTCCTTCCCTCCTTTCTTCTTTCCTTCCTTCCTGGAATACTTCCTGCAATACTTCCTTCCTTCCTTCCATTTTGGACTACTTCCTGGAATACTTCCTGTAATGCTTCCTGAAATACTTCCTTCCTTCATTTCTTCCTTCCTGGAATACATACTTCCTTCTTTCCTTCTTACCTTCCTTCCTTCTTACCTTCCTTCCTTTCTGGAATACTTCCTGGAATACTTCCTGGAATACTTCCTGGAATACTTCCTGGAATACTTCCTGGAATTATTTTTTCTTTCTTTTCTTCTTTCCTAGCATACATACTTCCTCCTGCTTTCCTTCCTTCCTTCTCCCCTTCTTTCTTCACTTCTTTCCTTCCTTCCCTCCTTGCTTCTTTCCTGCCTTCCTGGAATACTTCCTTCAATACTTCCTTCCTTCCTTCCATTTTGGACTACTTCCTGGAATACTTCCTGTAATGCTTCCTGAAATACTTCCTTCCTTCATTTCTTCCTTCCTGGAATACATACTTCCTTCTTTCCTTCTTACCTTCCTTCCTTCTTACCTTCCTTCCTTTCTGAAATACTTCCTGGAATACTTTCTGGAATACTTCCTGGAATACTTCATGGAATTCTTTTTTCCTTCTTTTCTTCTTTCCTAGCATACATACTTCCTTCCTTCTTTCCTTCTTTCCTTCTCCCCTTCTTTCTTAACTTCTTTCCTTCCTTCCCTCCTTGCTTCTTTCCTTCCTTCCTGGAATACTTCCTGCAATACTTCCTTCCTTCCTTCCTTCCATTTTGGACTACTTCCTGGAATACTTCCTGTAATGCTTCCTGAAATACTTCCTTCCTTCATTTCTTCCTTCCTGGAATACATACTTCCTTCTTTCCTTCTTACCTTCCTTCCTTCTTACCTTCCTTCCTTTCTGGAATACTTCCTGGAATACTTCCGGGAATACTTCCTAGAATACTTCCTTGAATTCTTTTTTCCTTCCTTTCTTCTTTCCTAGCATACATACTTCCTTTCTTCTTTCCTTCTTTCCTCCTCCCCTTCTTTCTTAACTTCTTTCCTTCCTTCCCTCCTTGCTTCTTTCCTTCCTTCCTGGAATACTTCCTGCAATACTTCCTTCCTTCCTTCCTTCCTTCCATTTTGGACTACTTCCTGGAATACTTCCTGTAATGCTTCCTGAAATACTTCCTTCTTTCATTTCTTCCTTCCTCGAATACATACTGCCTTCTTTCCTTCTTACCTTCCTTCCTTCTTACCTTCCTTCCTTTCTGGAATACTTGCTGGAATACTTCCGGGAATACTTCCTGGAATACTTCCTGGAATACTTCCTGGAATTCTTTTTTCCTTCTTTTCTTCTTTCCTGGCATACATACTTCCTTCCTTCTTTCCTTCTTTCCTTCTCCCCTTCTTTCTTAACTTCTTTCCTTCCTTCCCTCCTTGCTTCTTTCCTTCCTTCCTGGAATACTTCCTGCAATACTTCCTTCCTTCCTTCCTTCCTTCCATTTTGGACTACTTCCTGGAATACTTCCTGTAATGCTTCTTGAAATACTTCCTTCCTTCATTTCTTCCTTCCCGGAATACATACTTCCTTCTTTCCTTCTTACCTTCCTTCCTTCTTACCTTCCTTCCTTTCTGGAATACTTCCTGGAATACTTCCGGGAATACTTCCTTCAATACTTCCTGGAATACTTCCTGGAATACTTCCTGGAATACTTTTTTCCTTCTTTTCTTCTTTTCTAGCATACATACTTCCTGCCTTCTTTCCTTCTTTCCTTCTCCCCTTCTTTCTTAACTTCTTTCCGTCCTTCCCTCCTAGCTTCTTTCCTTCCTTCCTGGAATACTTCCTGCAATACTTCCTTCCTTCCTTCCTTCCTTCCATTTTGGACTACTTCCTGGAATACTTCCTGTAATGCTTCCTGAAATATTTTCTTCCTTCATTTCTTCCTTCCTGGAATACATACTTCCTTCTTTCCTTCTTACCTTCCTTCCTTCTTACCTTCCTTCCTTCTTACCTTCCTTCCTTTCTGGAATACTTCCGGGAATACTTCCTGGAATACTTCCTGGAATACTTCCTGGAATACTTCCTGGAATTCTTTTTTCCTTCTTTTCTTCTTTCCTAGCATACATACTTCCTTCCTTCTTTCCTTCTTTCCTTCTCCCCTTCTTTCTTAACTTCTTTCCTTCCTTCCCTGCTTGCTTCTTTCCTTCCTTCCTGGAATACTTCCTGCAATACTTCCTTCCTTCCTTCCTTCCATTTTGGACTACTTCCTGGAATACTTCCTGTAATGCTTCCTGAAATACTTCCTTCCTTCATTTCTTCCTTCCTGGAATACATACTACCTTCTTTCCTTCTTACCTTCCTTCCTTCTTACCTTCCTTCCTTTCTGGAATACTTGCGGGAATACTTCCGGGAATGCTTTCTGGAATACTTCCTGGAATACTTCCTGGAATTCTTTTTTCCTTCTTTTCTTCTTTCCTAGCATACATACTTCCTTCCTTCTTTCCTTCTTTCCTCCTCCCCTTCTTTCTTCACTTCTTTCCTTCCTTCCCTCCTTTCTTCTTTCCTTCCTTCCTGGAATACTTCCTGCAATACTTCCTTCCTTCCTTCCATTTTGGACTACTTCCTGGAATACTTCCTGTAATGCTTCCTGAAATACTTCCTTCCTTCATTTCTTCCTTCCTGGAATACATACTTCCTTCTTTCCTTCTTACCTTCCTTCCTTCTTACCTTCCTTCCTTTCTGGAATACTTCCTGGAATACTTCCGGGAATACTTCCTGGAATACTTCCTGGAATTCTTTTTTCCTTCTTTTCTTCTTTCCTAGCATACATACTTCCTTTCTTCTTTCCTTCTTTCCTCCTCCCCTTCTTTCTTCACTTCTTTCCTTCCTTCCCTTTTTGCTTCTTTCCTTCCTTCCTGGAATACTTCCTGCAATACTTCCTTCCTTCCTTCCAATTTGGACTACTTCCTGGAATACTTCCTGTAATGCTTCCTGAAATACTTCCTTCCTTCATTTCTTCCTTCCTGGAATACATACTTCCTTCTTTCCTTCTTACCTTCCTTCCTTCTTACCTTCCTTCCTTTCTGGAATACTTCCTGGAATACTTCCGGGAATACTACCTAGAATACTTCCTGGAATTCTTTTTTCCTTCTTTTCTTCTTTCCTAGCATACATACTTCCTTTCTTCTTTCCTTCTTTCCTCCTCCCCTTCTTTCTTCACTTCTTTCCTTCCTTCCCTTTTTGCTTCTTTCCTTCCTTCCTGGAATACTTCCTGCAATACTTCCTTCCTTCCTTCCATTTTGGACTACTTCCGGGAATACTACCTAGAATACTTCCTGGAATTCTTTTTTCCTTCTTTTCTTCTTTCCTAGCATACATACTTCCTTTCTTCTTTCCTTCTTTCCTCCTCCCCTTCTTTCTTCACTTCTTTCCTTCCTTCCCTTTTTGCTTCTTTCCTTCCTTCCTGGAATACTTCCTGCAATACTTCCTTCCTTCCTTCCATTTTGGACTACTTCCTGGAATACTTCCTGTAATGCTTCCTGAAATACTTCCTTCCTTCATTTCTTCCTTCCTGGAATACATACTTCCTTCTTACCTTCTTACCTTCCTTCCTTCTTACCTTCCTTGCTTTCTGGAATACTTCCTGGAATACTTCCGGGAATACTTCCTGGAATACTTCCTGCAATACTACCTGGAATTCTTTTTTCCTTCTTTTCTTCTTTCCTAGCATACATACTTCCTTCCTTCTTTCCTTCTTTCCTTCTCCCCTTCTTTCTTAACTTCTTTCCTTCCTTCCCTCCTTGCTTCTTTTTTTCCTTCCTGGAATACTTCCTGCAATACTTCCTTCCTTCCTTCCTTCCTTCCATTTTGGACTACTTCCTGGAATACTTCCTGTAATGCTTCCTGAAATACTTCCTTCCTTCATTTCTTCCTTCCTGGAATACATACTGCCTTCTTTCCTTCTTACCTTCCTTCCTTCTTACCTTCTTTCCGTTCTGGATTACTTCCTGGAATACTTCCTGGAATACTTCCTGGAATACTTCCTGGAATTCTTTTTTCCTTCTTTTCTTCTTTCCTAGCATACATACTTCCTTCCGTCTTTCCTTCTTTCCTTCTACCCTTCTTTCTTAACTTCTTTCCGTCCTTCCCTCCTTGCTTCTTTCCTTCCTTCCTGGAATACTCCCTGCAATACTTCCTTCCTTCCTTCCATTTTGGACTACTTCCTGGAATACTTCCTGTAATGCTTCCTGAAATACTTCCTTCCATCATTTCTTCTTTCCTGGAATACATACTTCCTTCTTTCCTTCTTACCTTCCTTCCTTCTTACCTTCCTTCCTTTCTGGAATACTTCCGGGAATACTTCCTGGAATACTTCCTGGAATACTTCCTGGAATACTTCCTGGAATTCTATTTTCCTTCTTTTCTTCTGTCCTAGCATACATACTTCCTTCCTTCTTTCCTTCTTTCCTTCTCCCCTTCTTTCTTCACTTCTTTCCTTCCTTCCCTCCTTGCTTCTTTCCTTCCTTCCTGGAATACTTCCTGCAATACTTCCTTCCTTCCTTCCTTCAATTTTGACTACTTCCTGGAATACTTCCTGTAATGCTTCCTGAAATACTTCCTTCCTTCATTTCTTCCTTCCTGGAATACATACTTCCTTCTTTCCTTCTTACCTTCCTTCCTTCTTACCTTCCTTCCTTTCTGGAATACTTCCAGGAATACTTCCTGGAATACTTCCTGGAATACTTCCTGGAATTCTTTTTTCCTTCTTTTCTTCTTTCCTAGCATACATACTTCCTTCCTTCTTTCCTTCTTTCCTTCTCCCCTTCTTTCTTAACTTCTTTCCTTCCTTCCCTCCTTGCTTCTTTCCTTCCTTCCTGGAATACTTCCTGCAATACTTCCTTCCTTCCTTCCTTCCATTTTGGACTACTTCCTGGAATACTTCCTGTAATGCTTCCTGAAATACTTCCTTCCTTCATTTCTTCCTTCCTGGAATACATACTTCCCGCTTTCCTTCTTACCTTCCTTCCTTCTTACCTTCCTTCCTTCTTACCTTCCTTCCTTTCTGGAATACTTCCTGGAATACTTCCTGGAATACTTCCTGGAATACTTCCTGGAATTATTTTTTCCTTCTTTTCTTCTTTCCTGGCATACATACTTCCTTCCTTCTTTCCTTCTTTCCTTCTCCCCTTCTTTCTTAACTTCTTTCCTTCCTTCCCTCCTTGCTTCTTTCCTTCCTTCCTGGAATACTTCCTGCAATACTTCCTTCCTTCCTTCCTTCCTTCCATCTTGGACTACTTCCTGGAATACTTCCTGTAATGCTTCCTGAAATACTTCCTTCCTTCATTTCTTCCTTCCTGGAATACATACTTCCTTCTTTCCTTTTTACCTTCCTTCCTTCTTACCTTCCTTCCTTTCTGGAATACTTCCTGGAATACTTCCGGGAATACTTCCTGGAATACTTCCTGGAATACTTCCTGGAATACTTCCTGGAATTCTTTTTTCCTTCTTTTCTTCTTTTCTAGAATACATACTTCCTTCCTTCTTTCCTTCTTTCCTTCTCCCCTTCTTTCTTAACTTCTTTCCGTCCTTCCCTCCTTGCTTCTTTCCTTCCTTCCTGGAATACTTCCTGCAATACTTCCTTCCTTCCTTCTTTCCTTCCTTCCTTCCTTCCTTCCTTCCTTCCTTCCTTCCTTCCTTCCTTCCTTCCTTCCTTCCTTCCTTCCTTCCTTCCTTCCTTCCTTCCTTCCTTCCTTCCTTCCTTCCTTCCTTCCTTCCTTCCTTCCTTCCTTCCTTCCTTCCTTCCTTCCTTCCTTCCTTCCTTCCTTCCATTTTGGACTACTTCCTGGAATACTTCCTGTAATGCTTCCTGAAATATTTACTTCCTTCATTTCTTCATTCCTGGAATACATACTTCCTTCTTTCCTTCTTACCTTCCTTCCTTCTTACCTTCCTTCCTTCTTACCTTCCTTCCTTTCTGGAATACTTCCAGGAATACTTCCTGGAATACTTCCTGGAATTCTTTTTTCCTTCTTTTCTTCTTTCCTAGCATACATACTTCCTTCCTTCTTTCCTTCTTTCCTTCTCCCCTTCTTTCTTAACTTCTTTCCTTCCTTCCCTCCTTGCTTCTTTCCTTCCTTCCTGGAATACTTCCTGCAATACTTCCTTCCTTCCTTCCTTCCATTTTGGACTACTTCCTGGAATACATCCTGTAATGCTTCCTGAAATACTTCCTTCCTTCATTTCTTCCTTCCTGGAATACATACTTCCTTCTTTCCTTCTTACCTTCCTACCTTCTTACCTTCCTTCATTTCTGGAATACTTCCGGGAATACTTCCTGGAATACTTCCTGGAATACTTCCTGGAATTCTTTTTTCCTTCTTTTCTTCTTTCCTAGCATACATACTTCCTTCCTTCTTTCCTTCTTTCCTTCTCCCCTTCTTTCTTAACTTTTTCCTTACTTCCCTCCTTGCTTCTTTCCTTCCTTCCTGGAATACTTCCTGCAATACTTCCTTCCTTCCTTCCTACCATTTTGGACTACTTCCTGGAATACTTCCTGTAATGCTTCCTGAAATACTTCCTTCCTTCATTTCTTCCTTCCTGGAATACATACTTCCCTCTTTCCTTCTTACCTTCCTTCCTTCTTACCTTCCTTCCTTCTTACCTTCCTTCATTTCTGGAATACTTCCGGGAATACTTCCTGGAATACTTCCTGGAGTACTACCTGGAATTCTTTTTTCCTTCTTTTCTTCTTTCCTAGCATACATACTTCCTTCCTTCTTTCCTTCTTTCCTACTCCCCTTCTTTCTTAACTTCTTTCCTTCCTTCCCTCCTTGCTTCTTTCCTTCCTTCCTGGAATACTTCCTGCAATACTTCCTTCCTTCCTTCCTTCCATTTTGGACTACTTCCTGGAATACATCCTGTAATGCTTCCTGAAATACTTCCTTCCTTCATTTCTTCCTTCCTGGAATACATACTTCCTTCTTTCCTTCTTACCTTCCTTCCTTCGTACCTTCCTTCCTTTCTGGAATACTTCCTGGAATAGTTCCTGGAATACTTCCTGGAATACTTGCTGGAATTCTTTTTTCCTTCTTTTCTTCTTTCCTAGCATACATACTTCCTTCCTTCTTTCCTTCTTTCCTTCTCCCCTTCTTTCTTAACTTATTCCTTACTTCCCTCCTTGCTTCTTTCCTTCCTTCCTGGAATACTTCCTGCAATACTTCCTTCCTTCCTTCCTTCCATTTTGGACTACTTCCTGGAATACTTCCTGTAATTCTTCCTGAAATACTTCCTTCCTTCATTTCTTCCTTCCTGGAATACATACTTCCCTCTTTCCTTCCTACCTTCCTTCCTTCTTACCTTCCTTCCTTTCTGGAATACTTCCTGGAATACTTCCTGGAATACTTCCTGGAATACTTCCTGGAATTCTTTTTTCCTTCTTTTCTTCTTTCCTAGCATACATACTTCCTTCCTTCTTTCCTTCTTTCCTACTCCCCTTCTTTCTTAACTTCTTTCCTTCCTTCCCTCCTTGCTTCTTTCCTTCCTTCCTGGAATACTTCCTGCAATACTTCCTTCCTTCCTTCCATTTTGGACTACTTCCTGGAATACTTCCTGTAATGCTTCCTGAAATATTTCCTTCCATCATTTCTTCCTTCCTGGAATACATACTGCCTTCTTTCCTTCTTACCTTCCTTCCTTCTTACCTTCCTTCCTTTCTGGAATACTTGCGGGAATACTTCCGGGAATACTTCCTGGAATACTTCCTGGAATACTTCCTGGAATTCTTTTTTCCTTCTTTGCTTCTTTCTTGGCATACATACTTCCTTCCTTCTTTCCTTCTTTCCTTCTCCCCTTCTTTCTTCACTTCTTTCCTTCCTTCCCTTTTTGCTTCTTTCCTTCCTTCCTGGAATACTTCCTGCAATACTTCCTTCCTTCCTTCCATTTTGGACTACTTCCTGGAATACTTCCTGTAATGCTTCCTGAAATACTTCCTTCCTTCATTTCTTCCTTCCTGGAATACATACTTCCTTCTTACCTTCTTACCTTCCTTCCTTCTTACCTTCCTTGCTTTCTGGAATACTTCTTGGAATACTTCCGGGAATACTTCCTGGAATACTTCCTGCAATACTACCTGGAATTCTTTTTTCCTTCTTTTCCTCTTTCCTAGCATACATACTTCCTTCCTTCTTTCCTTCTTTCCTTCTCCCCTTCTTTCTTAACTTCTTTCCTTCCTTCCCTCCTTGCTTCTTTTTTTCCTTCCTGGAATACTTCCTGCAATACTTCCTTCCTTCCTTCCTTCCTTCCTTCCTTCCTTCCTTCCTTCCTTCCTTCCTTCCTTCCTTCCTTCCTTCCTTCCTTCCTTCCTTCCTTCCTTCCTTCCTTCCTTCCTTCCTTCCTTCCTTCCTTCCTTCCTTCCTTCCTTCCTTCCTTCCTTCCTTCCATTTTGGACTACTTCCTGGAATACTTCCTGTAATGCTTCCTGAAATACTTCCTTCCTTCATTTCTTCCTTCCTGGAATACATACTGCCTTCTTTCCTTCTTACCTCCTTCCTTCTTACCTTCTTTCCGTTCTGGATTACTTCCTGGAATACTTCCTGGAATACTTCCTGGAATACTTGCTGGAATTCTTTTTTCCTTCTTTTCTTCTTTCCTAGCATACATACTTCCTTCCTTCTTTCCTTCTTTCCTTCTCCCCTTCTTTCTTAACTTCTTTACGTCCTTCCCTCCTTGCTTCTTTCCTTCCTTCCTGGAATACTCCCTGCAATACTTCCTTCCTTCCTTCCATTTTGGAATACTTCCTGGAATACTTCCTGTAATGCTTCCTGAAATACTTCCTTCCTTCATTTCTTCCTTCCTGGAATACATACTTCCTTCTTTCCTCCTTACCTTCCTTCCTTCTTACCTTCCTTCCTTCTTACCTTCCTTCATTTCTGGAATACTTCCGGGAATACTTCCTGGAATACTTCCTGGAATACTTCCTGGAATTCTATTTTCCTTCTTTTCTTCTGTCCTAGCATACATACTTCCTTCCTTCTTTCCTTCTTTCCTACTCCCCTTCTTTCTTAACTTCTTTCCTTCCTTCCCTCCTTGCTTCTTTCCTTCCTTCCTGGAATACTTCCTGCAATACTTCCTTCCTTCCTTCCTTCCATTTTGGACTACTTCCTGGAATACATCCTGTAATGCTTCCTGAAATACTTCCTTCCTTCATTTCTTCCTTCCTGGAATACATACTTCCTTCTTTCCTTCTTACCTTCCTTCCTTCGTACCTTCCTTCCTTTCTGGAATACTTCCTGGAATAGTTCCTGGAATACTTCCTGGAATACTTGCTGGAATTCTTTTTTCCTTCTTTTCTTCTTTCCTAGCATACATACTTCCTTCCTTCTTTCCTTCTTTCCTTCTCCCCTTCTTTCTTAACTTATTCCTTACTTCCCTCCTTGCTTCTTTCCTTCCTTCCTGGAATACTTCCTGCAATACTTCCTTCCTTCCTTCCTTCCATTTTGGACTACTTCCTGGAATACTTCCTGTAATTCTTCCTGAAATACTTCCTTCCTTCATTTCTTCCTTCCTGGAATACATACTTCCCTCTTTCCTTCTTACCTTCCTTCCTTCTTACCTTCCTTCATTTCTGGAATACTTCCTGGAATACTTCCTGGAATACTTCCTGGAATACTTCCTGGAATACTTCCTGGAATTCTTTTTTCTTTCTTTTCTTCTTTCCTAGCATACATACTTCCTTCCTGCTTTCCTTCCTTCCTTCTCCCCTTCTTTCTTCACTTCTTTCCTTCCTTCCCTCCTTGCTTCTTTCCTGCCTTCCTGGAATACTTCCTTCAATACTTCCTTCCTTCCTTCCATTTTGGACTACTTCCTGGAATACTTCCTGTAATGCTTCCTGAAATACTTCCTTCCTTCATTTCTTCCTTCCTGGAATACATACTTCCTTCTTTCCTTCTTACCTTCCTTCCTTCTTACCTTCCTTCCTTTCTGAAATACTTCCTGGAATACTTTCTGGAATACTTCCTGGAATACTTCATGGAATTCTTTTTTCCTTCTTTTCTTCTTTCCTAGCATACATACTTCCTTCCTTCTTTCCTTCTTTCCTTCTCCCCTTCTTTCTTAACTTCTTTCCTTCCTTCCCTCCTTGCTTCTTTCCTTCCTTCCTGGAATACTTCCTGCAATACTTCCTTCCTTCCTTCCTTCCATTTTGGACTACTTCCTGGAATACTTCCTGTAATGCTTCCTGAAATACTTCCTTCCTTCATTTCTTCCTTCCTGGAATACATACTTCCTTCTTTCCTTCTTACCTTCCTTCCTTCTTACCTTCCTTCCTTTCTGGAATACTTCCTGGAATACTTCCGGGAATACTTCCTAGAATACTTCCTGGAATTCTTTTTTCCTTCCTTTCTTCTTTCCTAGCATACATACTTCCTTTCTTCTTTCCTTCTTTCCTCCTCCCCTTCTTTCTTAACTTCTTTCCTTCCTTCCCTCCTTGCTTCTTTCCTTCCTTCCTGGAATACTTCCTGCAATACTTCCTTCCTTCCTTCCTTCCATTTTGGACTACTTCCTGGAATACTTCCTGTAATGCTTCCTGAAATACTTCCTTCTTTCATTTCTTCCTTCCTGGAATACATACTGCCTTCTTTCCTTCTTACCTTCCTTCCTTCTTACCTTCCTTCCTTTCTGGAATACTTGCTGGAATACTTCCGGGAATACTTCCTGGAATACTTCCTGGAATACTTCCTGGAATTCTTTTTTTCCTTCTTTTCTTCTTTCCTGGCATACATACTTCCTTCCTTCTTTCCTTCTTTCCTTCTCCCCTTCTTTCTTAACTTCTTTCCTTACTTCCCTCCTTGCTTCTTTCCTTCCTTCCTGGAATACTTCCTGCAATACTTCCTTCCTTCCTTCCTTCCTTCCATTTTGGACTACTTCCTGGAATACTTCCTGTAATGCTTCCTGAAATACTTCCTTCCTTCATTTCTTCCTTCCCGGAATACATACTTCCTTCTTTCCTTCTTACCTTCCTTCCTTCTTACCTTCCTTCCTTTCTGGAATACTTCCTGGAATACTTCCGGGAATACTTCCTGGAATACTTCCTGGAATACTTCCTGGAATACTTCCTGGAATTCTTTTTTCCTTCTTTTCTTCTTTTCTAGCATACATACTTCCTGCCTTCTTTCCTTCTTTCCTTCTCCCCTTCTTTCTTAACTTCTTTCCGTCCTTCCCTCCTAGCTTCTTTCCTTCCTTCCTGGAATACTTCCTGCAATACTTCCTTCCTTCCTTCCTTCCTTCCATTTTGGACTACTTCCTGGAATACTTCCTGTAATGCTTCCTGAAATATTTTCTTCCTTCATTTCTTCCTTCCTGGAATACATACTTCCTTCTTTCCTTCTTACCTTCCTTCCTTCTTACCTTCCTTCCTTCTTACCTTCCTTCCTTTCTGGAATACTTCCGGGAATACTTCCTGGAATACTTCCTGGAATACTTCCTGGAATACTTCCTGGAATTCTTTTTTCCTTCTTTTCTTCTTTCCTAGCATACATACTTCCTTCCTTCTTTCCATCTTTCCTTCTCCCCTTCTTTCTTAACTTCTTTCCTTCCTTCCCTGCTTGCTTCTTTCCTTCCTTCCTGGAATACTTCCTGCAATACTTCCTTCCTTCCTTCCTTCCATTTTGGACTACTTCCTGGAATACTTCCTGTAATGCTTCCTGAAATACTTCCTTCCTTCATTTCTTCCTTCCTGGAATACATACTACCTTCTTTCCTTCTTACCTTCCTTCCTTCTTACCTTCCTTCCTTTCTGGAATACTTGCGGGAATACTTCCGGGAATGCTTTCTGGAATACTTCCTGGAATTCTTTTTTCCTTCTTTTCTTCTTTCCTAGCATACATACTTCCTTCCTTCTTTCCTTCTTTCCTCCTCCCCTTCTTTCTTCACTTCTTTCCTTCCTTCCCTCCTTTCTTCTTTCCTTCCTTCCTGGAATACTTCCTGCAATACTTCCTTCCTTCCTTCCATTTTGGACTACTTCCTGGAATACTTCCTGTAATGCTTCCTGAAATACTTCCTTCCTTCATTTCTTCCTTCCTGGGAATACATACTTCCTTCTTTCCTTCTTACCTTCCTTCCTTCTTACCTTCCTTCCTTTCTGGAATACTTCCTGGAATACTTCCGGGAATACTTCCTGGAATACTTCCTGGAATTCTTTTTTCCTTCTTTTCTTCTTTCCTAGCATACATACTTCCTTTCTTCTTTCCTTCTTTCCTCCTCCCCTTCTTTCTTCACTTCTTTCCTTCCTTCCCTTTTTGCTTCTTTCCTTCCTTCCTGGAATACTTCCTGCAATACTTCCTTCCTTCCTTCCAATTTGGACTACTTCCTGGAATACTTCCTGTAATGCTTCCTGAAATACTTCCTTCCTTCATTTCTTCCTTCCTGGAATACATACTTCCTTCTTTCCTTCTTACCTTCCTTCCTTCTTACCTTCCTTCCTTTCTGGAATACTTCCTGGAATACTTCCGGGAATACTTCCTAGAATACTTCCTGGAATTCTTTTTTCCTTCTTTTCTTCTTTCCTAGCATACATACTTCCTTTCTTCTTTCCTTCTTTCCTCCTCCCCTTCTTTCTTCACTTCTTTCCTTCCTTCCCTTTTTGCTTCTTTCCTTCCTTCCTGGAATACTTCCTGCAATACTTCCTTCCTTCCTTCCATTTTGGACTCTTTCCTGGAATACTTCCTGTAATGCTTCCTGAAATACTTCCTTCCTTCATTTCTTCCTTCCTGGAATACATACTTCCTTCTTACCTTCTTACCTTCCTTCCTTCTTACCTTCCTTGCTTTCTGGAATACTTCCTGGAATACTTCCGGGAATACTTCCTGCAATACTTCCTGCAATACTACCTGGAATTCTTTTTTCCTTCTTTTCTTCTTTCCTAGCATACATACTTCCTTCCTTCTTTCCTTCTTTCCTTCTCCCCTTCTTTCTTAACTTCTTTCCTTCCTTCCCTCCTTGCTTCTTTTTTTCCTTCCTGGAATACTTCCTGCAATACTTCCTTCCTTCCTTCCTTCCTTCCATTTTGGACTACTTCCTGGAATACTTCCTGTAATGCTTCCTGAAATACTTCCTTCCTTCATTTCTTCCTTCCTGGAATACATACTGCCTTCTTTCCTTCTTACCTTCCTTCCTTCTTACCTTCTTTCCGTTCTGGATTACTTCCTGGAATACTTCCTGGAATACTTCCTGGAATACTTCCTGGAATTCTTTTTTCCTTCTTTTCTTCTTTCCTAGCATACATACTTCCTTCCTTCTTTCCTTCTTTCCTTCTCCCCTTCTTTCTTAACTTCTTTCCGTCCTTCCCTCCTTGCTTCTTTCCTTCCTTCCTGGAATACTCCCTGCAATACTTCCTTCCTTCCTTCCATTTTGGACTACTTCCTGGAATACTTCCTGTAATGCTTCCTGAAATACTTCCTTCCTTCATTTCTTCCTTCCTGGAATACATACTTCCTTCTTTCCTTCTTACCTTCCTTCCTTCTTACCTTCCTTCCTTTCTGGAATACTTCCGGGAATACTTCCTGGAATACTTCCTGGAATACTTCCTGGAATACTTCCTGGAATTCTATTTTCCTTCTTTTCTTCTGTCCTAGCATACATACTTCCTTCCTTCTTTCCTTCTTTCCTTCTCCCCTTCTTTCTTCACTTCTTTCCTTCCTTCCCTCCTTGCTTCTTTCCTTCCTTCCTGGAATACTTCCTGCAATACTTCCTTCCTTCCTTCCTTCAATTTTGACTACTTCCTGGAATACTTCCTGTAATGCTTCCTGAAATACTTCCTTCCTTCATTTCTTCCTTCCTGGAATACATACTTCCTTCTTACCTTCTTACCTTCCTTCCTTCTTACCTTCCTTGCTTTCTGGAATACTTCCTGGAATACTTCCGGGAATACTTCCTGCAATACTTCCTGCAATACTACCTGGAATTCTTTTTTCCTTCTTTTCTTCTTTCCTAGCATACATACTTCCTTCCTTCTTTCCTTCTTTCCTTCTCCCCTTCTTTCTTAACTTCTTTCCTTCCTTCCCTCCTTGCTTCTTTTTTTCCTTCCTGGAATACTTCCTGCAATACTTCCTTCCTTCCTTCCTTCCTTCCATTTTGGACTACTTCCTGGAATACTTCCTGTAATGCTTCCTGAAATACTTCCTTCCTTCATTTCTTCCTTCCTGGAATACATACTGCCTTCTTTCCTTCTTACCTTCCTTCCTTCTTACCTTCTTTCCGTTCTGGATTACTTCCTGGAATACTTCCTGGAATACTTCCTGGAATACTTCCTGGAATTCTTTTTTCCTTCTTTTCTTCTTTCCTAGCATACATACTTCCTTCCTTCTTTCCTTCTTTCCTTCTCCCCTTCTTTCTTAACTTCTTTCCGTCCTTCCCTCCTTGCTTCTTTCCTTCCTTCCTGGAATACTCCCTGCAATACTTCCTTCCTTCCTTCCATTTTGGACTACTTCCTGGAATACTTCCTGTAATGCTTCCTGAAATACTTCCTTCCTTCATTTCTTCCTTCCTGGAATACATACTTCCTTCTTTCCTTCTTACCTTCCTTCCTTCTTACCTTCCTTCCTTTCTGGAATACTTCCGGGAATACTTCCTGGAATACTTCCTGGAATACTTCCTGGAATACTTCCTGGAATTCTATTTTCCTTCTTTTCTTCTGTCCTAGCATACATACTTCCTTCCTTCTTTCCTTCTTTCCTTCTCCCCTTCTTTCTTCACTTCTTTCCTTCCTTCCCTCCTTGCTTCTTTCCTTCCTTCCTGGAATACTTCCTGCAATACTTCCTTCCTTCCTTCCTTCAATTTTGACTACTTCCTGGAATACTTCCTGTAATGCTTCCTGAAATACTTCCTTCCTTCATTTCTTCCTTCCTGGAATACATACTTCCTTCTTTCCTTCTTACCTTCCTTCCTTCTTACCTTCCTTCCTTTCTGGAATACTTCCAGGAATACTTCCTGGAATACTTCCTGGAATACTTCCTGGAATTCTTTTTTCCTTCTTTTCTTCTTTCTTCCTAGCATACATACTTCCTTCCTTCTTTCCTTCTTTCCTTCTCCCCTTCTTTCTTAACTTCTTTCCTTCCTTCCCTCCTTGCTTCTTTCCTTCCTTCCTGGAATACTTCCTGCAATACTTCCTTCCTTCCTTCCTTCCATTTTGGACTACTTCCTGGAATACTTCCTGTAATGCTTCCTGAAATACTTCCTTCCTTCATTTCTTCCTTCCTGGAATACATACTTCCCGCTTTCCTTCTTACCTTCCTTCCTTCTTACCTTCCTTCCTTCTTACCTTCCTTCCTTTCTGGAATACTTCCTGGAATACTTCCTGGAATACTTCCTGGAATACTTCCTGGAATTATTTTTTCCTTCTTTTCTTCTTTCCTGGCATACATACTTCCTTCCTTCTTTCCTTCTTTCCTTCTCCCCTTCTTTCTTAACTTCTTTCCTTCCTTCCCTCCTTGCTTCTTTCCTTCCTTCCTGGAATACTTCCTGCAATACTTCCTTCCTTCCCTCATTCCTTCCATCTTGGACTTCTTCCTGGAACACTTCCTGTAATGCTTCCTGAAATACTTCCTTCCTTCATTTCTTCCTTCCTGGAATACATACTTCCTTCTTTCCTTTTTACCTTCCTTCCTTCGTACCTTCCTTCCTTTCTGGAATACTTCCTGGAATACTTCCGGGAATACTTCCTGGAATACTTCCTGGAATACTTCCTGGAATACTTCCTGGAATTCTTTTTTCCTTCTTTTCTTCTTTTCTAGAATACATACTTCCTTCCTTCTTTCCTTCTTTCCTTCTCCCCTTCTTTCTTAACTTCTTTCCGTCCTTCCCTCCTTGCTTCTTTCCTTCCTTCCTGGAATACTTCCTGCAATACTTCCTTCCTTCCTTACCTTCCTTCCTTCCTTCCTTCCTTCCTTCCTTCCTTCCTTCCTTCCTTCCTTCCTTCCTTCCTTCCTTCCTTCCTTCCTTCCTTCCTTCCTTCCTTCCTTCCTTCCTTCTTCTTCCTTCCTTCCTTCCTTCCTTCCTTCCTTCCTTCCTTCCTTCTTCCTTCCTTCCTTCTCTTCCTTCCTTCCTTCCTTCCTTCCTTCCTTCCTTCCTTCCTTCCTTCCTTCCTTCCTTCCTTCCTTCCTTCCTTCCTTCCTTCCTTCCTTCCTTCCTTCCTTCCTTCCTTCCTTCCATTTTGGACTACTTCCTGGAATACTTCTTGTAATGCTTCCTGAAATATTTACTTCCTTCATTTCTTCCTTCCTGGAATACATACTTCCTTCTTTCCTTCTTACCTTCCTTCCTTCTTACCTTCCTTCCTTCTTACCTTCCTTCCTTTCTGGAATACTTCCAGGAATACTTCCTGGAATACTTCCTGGAATTCTTTTTTCCTTCTTTTCTTCTTTCCTAGCATACATACTTCCTTCCTTCTTTCCTTCTTTCCTTCTCCCTTCTTTCTTAACTTTTTTCCTTCCTTCCCTCCTTGCTTCTTTCCTTCCTTCCTGTAATACTTCCTGCAATACTTCCTTCCTTCCTTCCTTCCATTTTGGACTACTTCCTGGAATACATCCTGTAATGCTTCCTGAAATACTTCCTTCCTTCATTTCTTCCTTCCTGGAATACATACTTCCTTCTTTCCTTCTTACCTTCCTTCCTTCGTACCTTCCTTCCTTTCTGGAATACTTCCTGGAATAGTTCCTGGAATACTTTCCTGGAATACTTGCTGAATTCTTTTTTCCTTCTTTTCTTCTTTCCTAGCATACATACTTCCTTCCTTCTTTCCTTCTTTCCTTCTCCCCTTCTTTCTTAACTTATTCCTTACTTCCCTCCTTGCTTCTTTCCTTCCTTCCTGGAATACTTCCTGCAATACTTCCTTCCTTCCTTCCTTCCTTTTGGACTACTTCCTGGAATACTTCCTGTAATTCTTCCTGAAATACTTCCTTCCTTCATTTCTTCCTTCCTGGAATACATACTTCCCTCTTTCCTTCTTACCTTCCTTCCTTCTTACCTTCCTTCCTTTCTGGAATACTTCCTGGAATACTTCCTGGAATACTTCCTGGAATACTTCCTGGAATTCTTTTTTCCTTCTTTTCTTCTTTCCTAGCATACATACTTCCTTCCTTCTTTCCTTCTTTCCTACTCCCCTTCTTTCTTAACTTCTTTCCTTCCTTCCCTCCTTGCTTCTTTCCTTCCTTCCTGGAATACTTCCTGCAATACTTCCTTCCTTCCCTTCCATTTTTGGACTACTTCCTGGAATACTTCCTGTAATGCTTCCTGAAATATTTCCTTCCTTCATTTCTTCCTTCCTGGAATACATAACTGCCTTCTTTCCTTCTTACCTTCCTTCCTTCTTACCTTCCTTCCTTTCTGGAATACTTGCGGGAATACTTCCGGGAATACTTCCTTGAATACTTCCTGGAATACTTCCTGGAATTCTTTTTTCCTTCTTTTCTTCTTTCTTGGCATACATATTCCTTCCTTCTTTCCTTCTTTCCTTCTCCCCTTCTTTCTTCACTTCTTTCCTTCCTTCCCTTTTTGCTTCTTTCCTTCCTTCCTGGAATACTTCCTGCAATACTCCTTCCTTCCTTCCATTTTGGACTACTTCCTTGAATACTTCCTGTAATTCTTCCTGAAATACTTCCTTCCTTCATTTCTTCCTTCCTGGAATACATACTTCCTTCTTACCTTCTTACCTTCCTTCCTTCTTACCTTCCTTGCTTTCTGGAATACTTCTTGGAATACTTCCGGGAATACTTCCTGGAATACTTCCTGCAATACTACCTGGAATTCTTTTTTCCTTCTTTTCCCTCTTTCCTAGCATACATACTTCCTTCCTTCTTTCCTTCTTTCCTTCTCCCTTCTTTCTTAACTTCTTTCCTTCCTTCCCTCCTTGCTTCTTTTTTTCCTTCCTGGAATACTTCCTGCAATACTTCCTTCCTTCCTTCCTTCCTTCCTTCCTTCCTTCCTTCCTTCCATTTTGGACTACTTCCTGGAATACTTCCTGTAATGCTTCCTGAAATACTTCCTTCCTTCATTTCTTCCTTCCTGGAATACATACTGCCTTCTTTCCTTCTTACCTTCCTTCCTTCTTACCTTCTTTCCGTTCTGGATTACTTCCTGGAATACTTCCTGGAATACTTCCTGGAATACTTCCTGGAATACTTCCTGGAATTCTTTTTTCCTTCTTTTCTTGTTTCCTAGCATACATACTTCCTTCCTTCTTTCCTTCTTTCCTACTCCCCTTCTTTCTTAACTTCTTTCCTTCCTTCCCTCCTTGCTTCTTTCCTTCCTTCCTGGAATACTTCCTGCAATACTTCCTTCCTTCCTTCCATTTTGGACTACTTCCTGGAATACTTCCTGTAATGCTTCCTGAAATATTTCCTTCCTTCATTTCTTCCTTCCTGGAATACATACTGCCTTCTTTCCTCTTACCTTCCTTCCTTCTTACCTTCCTTCCTTTCTGGAATACTTGCGGGAATACTTCCGGGAATACTTCTGGAATACTTCCTGGAATACTTCCTGGAATTCTTTTTTCCTTCTTTCTTCTTTCTTGGCATACATACTTCCTTCCTTCTTTCCTTCTTTCCTCTCTCCCCTTCTTTCTTTCACTTCTTTCCTTCCTTCCCTTTTTGCTTCTTCCTTCCTTCCTGGAATACTTCCTGCAATACTTCCTTCCTTCCTTCCATTTTGGACTACTTCCTGGAATACTTCTGTAATGCTTCCTGAAATACTTCCTTCCTTCATTTCTTCCTTCCTGGAATACATACTTCCCTTCTTACCTTCTTACCTTCCTTCCTTCTTACCTTCCTTGCTTTCTGGAATACTTCTTGGAATACTTCCGGGAATACTTCCTGGAATACTTCCTGCAATACTACCTGGAATTCTTTTTTCCTTCTTTTCCTCTTTCCTAGCATACATACTTCCTTCCTTCTTTCCTTCTTTCCTTCTCCCCTTCTTTCTTAACTTCTTTCCTTCCTTCCCTCCTTGCTTCTTTTTTTCCTTCCTGGAATACTTCCTGCAATACTTCCTTCCTTCCTTCCTTCCTTCCTTCCTTCCTTCCTTCCATTTTGGACTACTTCCTGGAATACTTCCTGTAATGCTTCCTGAAATACTTCCTTCCTTCATTTCTTCCTTCCTGGAATACATACTGCCTTCTTTCCTTCTTACCTTCCTTCCTTCTTACCTTCTTTCCGTTCTGGATTACTTCCGGGAATACTTCCTGGAATACTTCCTGGAATACTTCCTGGAATTCTTTTTTTCCTTCTTTTCTTCTTTCCTAGCATACATACTTCCTTCCTTCTTTCCTTCTTTCCTTCTCCCCTTCTTTCTTAACTTCTTTCCGTCCTTCCCTCCTTGCTTCTTTCCTTCCTTCCTGGAATACTCCCTGCAATACTTCCTTCCTTCCTTCCATTTTGGAATACTTCCTGGAATACTTCCTGTAATGCTTCCTGAAATACTTCCTTCCTTCATTTCTTCCTTCCTGGAATACATACTTCCTTCTTTCCTTCTTACCTTCCTTCCTTCTTACCTTCCTTCCTTTCTGGAATACTTCCCGGGAATACTTCCTGGAATACTTCCTGGAATACTTCCTGGAATACTTCCTGGAATTCTATTTTCCTTCTTTTCTTCTGTCCTAGCATACATACTTCCTTCCTTCTTTCCTTCTTTCCTTCTCCCCTTCTTTCTTAACTTCTTTCCTTCCTTCCCTCCTTGCTTCTTTCCTTCCTTCCTGGAATACTTCCTGCAATACTTCCTTCCTTCCTTCCTTCCATTTTGGACTACTTCCTGGAATACTTCCTGTAATTCTTCCTGAAATACTTCCTTCCTTCATTTCTTCCTTCCTGGAATACATACTTCCCTCTTTCCTTCTTACCTTCCTTCCTTCTTACCTTCCTTCCTTTCTGGAATACTTCCTGGAATACTTCCTGGAATACTTCCTGGAATACTTCCTGGAATTCTTTTTTCCTTCTTTTCTTCTTTCCTAGCATACATACTTCCTTCCTTCTTTCCTTCTTTCCTTCTCCCCTTCTTTCTTAACTTATTCCTTACTTCCCTCCTTGCTTCTTTCCTTCCTTCCTGGAATACTTCCTGCAATACTTCCTCTTCCTTCCTTCCATTTTGGACTACTTCCTGGAATACTTCCTGTAATGCTTCCTGAAATACTTCCTTCCTTCATTTCTTCCTTCCTGGAATACATACTTCCCGCTTTCCTTCTTACCTTCCTTCCTTCTTACCTTTCTTCCTTCTTACCTTCCTTCCTTTCTGGAATACTTCCTGGAATACTTCCTGGAATACTACCTGGAATACTTCCTGGAATTCTTTTTCCCTTCTTTTCTTCTTTCCTAGCATACATACTTCCTTCCTTCTTTCCTTCTTTCCTTCTCCCCTTCTTTCTTAACTTCTTTCCTTCCTTCCCTCCTTGCTTCTTTCCTTCCTTCCTGGAATACTTCCTGCAATACTTCCTTCCTTCCTTCCTTCCTTCCATCTTGGACTACTTCCTGGAATACTTCCTGTAATGCTTCCTGAAATACTTCCTTCCTTCATTTCTTCCTTCCTGGAATACATACTTCCTTCTTTCCTTTTTACCTTCCTTCCTTCTTACCTTCCTTCCTTTCTGGAATACTTCCTGGAATACTTCCGGGAATACTTCCTGGAATACTTCCGGGAATACTTCCTGGAATACTTCCTGGAATAATTTTTTCTATCTTTTCTTCTTTTCTAGAATACATACTTCCTCCCTTCTTTCCTTCTTTCCTTCTCCCCTTCTTTCTTAACTTCTTTCCGTCCTTCCTCTTGCTTCTTTCCTTCCTTCCTGGAATACTTCCTGCAATACTTCCTTCCTTCCTTCCTTCCATTTTGGACTTCTTCCTGAATACATCCTGTAATGCTTCCTGAAATACTTCCTTCCTTCCTGTCCTTCCTTCCTTCCTTCCTTCCTTCCTTCCTTCCTTCCTTCCTTCCTTCCTTCCTTCCTTCCTTCCTTTCCTTCCTTCCTTTCCTTCCTTCCTTCCTTCCTTCTTCCTTCCTTCCTTCCTTTCCTTCCTTCCTTCTCTTCCTTCCTTCCTTCCTTCCTTCCTTCCTTCCTTCCTTCCTTCCTTCCTTCCTTCCTTCCTTCCTTCCTTCCTTCCTTCCTTCCTTCCTTCCATTTTGGACTACTTCCTGGAATACTTCCTGTAATGCTTCCTGAAATATTTACTTCCTTCATTTCTTCCTTCCTGGAATACATACTTCCTTCTTTCCTTCTTACCTTCCTTCCTTCTTACCTTCCTTCCTTCTTACCTTCTTTCCTTTCTGGAACACTTCCAGGAATACTTCCTGGAATACTTCCTGGAATACTTCCTGGAATACTTCCTGGAATTTTTTTTCCTTCTTTTCTTCTTTCCTAGCATACATACTTCCTTTCTTCTTTCCTTCTTTCCTTCTCCCCTTCTTTCTTAACTTCTTTCCTTCCTTCCCTCTTTGCTTCTTTCCTTCCTTCCTGGAATACTTCCTGCAATACTTCCTTCCTTCCTTCCTTCCATTTTGGACTTCTTCCTGGAATACATCCTGTAATGCTTCCTGAAATACTTCCTTCCTTCATTTCTTCCTTCCTGGAATACATACTTCCTTCTTTCCTTCTTACCTTCCTACCTTCTTACCTTCCTTCCTTTCTGGAATACTTCCTGGAATACTTCCTGGAATACTTCCTGGAATACTTCCTGGAATTCTTTTTTCCTTCTTTTCTTCTTTCCTAGCATACATACTTCCTTCCTTCTTTCCTTCTTTCCTTCTCCCCTTCTTTCTTAACTTTTTCCTTACTTCCCTCCTTGCTTCTTTCCTTCCTTCCTGGAATACTTCCTGCAATACTTCCTTCCTTCCTTCCTACCATTTTGGACTACTTCCTGAATACTTCCTGTAATGCTTCCTGAAATACTTCCTTCCTTCATTTCTTCCTTCCTGGAATACATACTTCCCTCTTTCCTTCTTACCTTCCTTCCTTCTTACCTTCCTTCCTTCTTACCTTCCTTCATTTCTGGAATACTTCCGGGAATACTTCTGGAATACTTCCTGGAGTACTACCTGGAATTCTTTTTTCCTTCTTTTCTTCTTTCCTAGCATACATACTTCCTTCCTTCTTTCCTTCTTTCCTTGTCCCCTTTCTTTCTTAACTTCTTTCCTTCCTTCCCTCCTTGCTTCTTTCCTTCCTTCCTGGAATACTTCCTGCAATACTTCCTTCCTTCCTTCCTTCCATTTTGGACTACTTCCTGGAATACTT
>JANCRA010000504.1:0-33564 GCA_024362935.1 Setophaga petechia
AGATTTTGAGGTGATTTTTGAGGAGATTTTGGGGTGAATTTGGGGGATTTTCTGCCACTTTCGGGGGATTCTTTTCTGCTTTCTGGGCGATTTTTGGGGCTTTTCCCGCTGATTTTTTTTGGGTCATTTTGGGGCGATTTTTGGTGTCCCCGTCACCATGGCAACGGGGCTCGCCGTGACGTCATCGCCGAACTTGGGTGTCCCCAGGAGGTGGCACCGATGTCCCCAACACCCATGAATGTCCCCAGGAGGTGCCACCGATGTCCCCAAGCCGGGAATGTCCCCAGAAGGTGGCACCGATGTCCCCAAGCTGGGAATGTCCCCAGGAGGTGGCACCGATGTCCCCAACACCATTGAATGTCCCCAGGAGGTGCCACCGATGTCCCCAAGCTGGGGATGTCCCCAGGAGGTGCCACCACCGTCTCGTTCCCCCTCCGTGTCCCCAACCAAAGCCACCAAGTGCCACCAGGTGCCACCACCCCCCCCTGTCCCCTCTCCTGGCGCTGTCCCCAAGGGACCAGGACGGGGCCGCTGCTGCTTCGCCTTTATTGGGGACATTGGGGACATTGGGGACAGCGAGGGGACAGCGAGGGGACATCGGGACAGGACAGGGAAGGGACATCGGGACAGGGGGACAGGGAGGGGACATCGGGACAGGGAGGGGACATCGGAATGGGGACACGGGGACAGGGAAGGGACAGGGAGGGGACATCGGGACTGGACACGGGGACAGGGAGGGGACATCGGAGAAATTGGGGACAGGGAGGGGACATCGGGACAGGACAGAGGGACAGGGGAGGGGACATCGGAGTGGGGACATTGGGGACAGGGAGGGGACATCGGGACAGGGAGAGGGGACATCGGGACAGGGGGACAGGGAGGGCACACGGGGACAGGGGGACAGGGAGGGGACATCGGGACTGGACACGGGGACAGGGAGGGCACACGGGGACAGGGAGGGGACATCGGAGAAATTGGGGACAGGGAGGGGACATCGGGACAGGGGGACATTGGGGACAAGGCGGAGACATCGGGACAGGGAGGGGACACTGGAGAAATTGGGGACAGGGCGGGGACATCGGAATGGGGACAGGGAGGGGACATCGGGGATAGGGCGGGGACATCGGAATGGGGACAGGGAGGGGACATTGGGGACAGGGCGGGGACATCGAGGATAGGGAGGGGACATCGCAATGGGGACACGGGGACAGGGAGGGGACAGGGAGGGGACATCGGGACAGGGACCGGGTGGCACCAGGCGGAACGTGGGGACGGCGACATCGCGACAGTGACACGGCGACAGTGACACGGTGACGGTGACACGGTGACAGTGACACGGTGACGGTGACACGGTGACACCCCCGGCCCTACAGCGGCCGCCGGACACCGAGAGGGACAGCGCTGGACACGGGGTCCCCAATGTCCCCAATGTCCCCAATGTCCCCAATGTCCCCCCAATGTCCCCATCAGTCCCCAATGTCCCCAATGTCCCCAATGTCCCCAATGTCCCCAATGTCCCCAGTGTCCCCAATGTCCCCAATGTCCCCAATGTCCCCAAATGTCCCCAATGTCCCCAATGTCCCCATCAGTCCCCAATGTCCCCAATGTCCCCAATGTCCCCAGTGTCCCCAATGTCCCCAATGTCCCCAAATGTCCCCCAAATCCCCCAATGTCCCCAGTGTCCCCAATGTCCCCAATGTCCCCAATGTCCCCAATGTCCCCAAATGTCCCCAAATCCCCCAATGTCCCCAATGTCCCCAATGTCCCCATCAGTCCCCAATGTCCCCAATGTCCCCAGTGTCCCCAATGTCCCCAATGTCCCCATCAGTCCCCAATGTCCCCAGTGTCCCCAATGTCCCCAGTGTCCCCAATGTCCCCAATGTCCCCAAATGTCCCCAAATCCCCCAATGTCCCCAGTGTCCCCAATGTCCCCCAATGTCCCCAATGTCCCCAATGTCCCCAGTGTCCCCAGTGTCCCCAGTGTCCCCTCACCGCGGCTGGCGCTGTCCCTCGCTGTCCCTGGACGTGTCGCGGACTCCCGATGTCGCCGAGCGGTGCCACCACCCCTCGGCCACCCCTGCCGGGGGGGGTGGCCCTGGGGACGTGTCCCCTCCCCTTGGGGGACGTGTCCCCATTGTCCCCTGTGCCAGGACAGGCAGAGGTGGCACTTGGCGACCTGTCCCCTGTCCCAGAGGTGGCATTTGGGGACCTGTCCCTTGTCCCAGGAGGTGCAGAGGTGGCACTTGAGGACGTGTCCCCATTGTCCCCTGTCCCAGAGGTGGCATTTGGGGGACCTGTCCCCTCGTCTTGGGGACGTGTCCCCTGTCCCAGGACAGGCAGAGGTGGCACTTGGGGACCTGTCCCCGTTCCTTGGGGACCTGTCCCCGTTGCCTGTCCCCAGTCCCAGAGGTGGCACTTGGGGACCTGTCCCCTGTCCCACAGGTGGCATTTGGGGACTTGTCCCCGCTCCTTGTGGCCGTGTCCCCACTGCCGTCCCCTGTGGCCGTGTCCCCGTCGCTGTCCCCTCCTCTTGGGGACACTCGGCCGCTCCTTGGGGACCCCGGGGATGTCCCCAAGGTCCCCTTGGTGGCGCTTGGGGACGTCCCGGGTGTCGCTGCAGCCACGTCCCCAAGCCCTGGAGCCAGGTCCCCAAGCCCTGGGGCCGGGTCCCCTCCTGTCCCCAAGGTGTCCCCAGCGACTGCAGCAGTGACGTCACCCGCCTGTCCCCAAGGCTCGGGGACAGGGAGGGGCTGGGCGGGGCCTGGGGACAGCGGGGGGGGACATGGATGGGGGACAGGGGACAGGGGACAGTGTCCCCAAAGTCCCCAATGTCCCCAAAGTCCCCAATGTCCCCTCAATGTCCCCAATGTCCCCCCAATGTCCCCAATGCCCCAATGTCCCCAAAGTCCCCAATGCCCCCAATGTCCCCCAAAGCCCCCAAATGTCCCCACTGTCCCTCCAATGTCCCCAATGTCCCCAATCCCCCAATGTCCCCAATGTCCCCAATCCCCCAATGTCCCCAGTGTCCCCAATGTCCCCAATGTCCCCAATGTCCCCAAATCCCCCAAACCCCCCCAAATGTCCCCAAAGTCCCCCCAATGTCCCCAACCCCCCCACTGTCCCCCAATGTCCCCGAATGTCCCTCAGTGTCCCCAATGTCCCCCAAAGCCCCCAAATGTCCCCACTGTCCCTCCAGTGTCCCCAATGTCCCCAAATGTCCCTCAGTGTCCCCTTCATCCCAAATGTCCCCAAAGCCCCCCAACCCTCCCGATGTCCCCAATGTCCCCAATCCCCCTCACCCACCCCCATGTCCCCCCCCCCAATGTCCCCAATGTCCCCAATGTCCCCAAACCCCCCCAAATGTCCCCAATGTCCCCAATGTCCCCAATGTCCCCTCACCCCCCAGCAGCAGCGTCCCCAGTGCCACCGCCAGTGTCCCCAGTGTCACCTCCATGGCGCTGCCACCCCCCCCCGAGTCCCTCCCGGTGTCCCCAATTTATGGCCTTGGGGACAGGGACGTCCCCTGGGTGGGGACAGGGGGTGGGGACAGGGACGTCCCCAAGGGGGGGGGGACAACGGTCCCCAAATGTCCCCAATGTCCCCAATGTCCCCAATCCCCCCATTGTCCCCAATGTCCCCAATGTCCCCAAATCCCCCAGTGTCCCCAATGTCCCCAACCCCCCAATGTCCCCCATTGTCCCCTCAGTGTCCCCAATGTCCCAAATGTCCCCAATGTCCCCAACCCCTCCCTGATGTCCCCAACCCCCCCAATGTCCCCATTGTCCCCTCAATGTCCCCAATGTCCCCAATGTCCCCAATGTCCCCCAAATGTCCTCAATGTCCCCAAATGTCCTCAATGTCCCCGACCCCTCCCTGATGTCCCCAACCCCCCCTCAGGTGTCCCCAAAGCCTCCAGGTGTCCCCACGCCCCTCCCCGTGTCCCCTCCCCCTCCCCGCGGTGGGCACCTTGGGGACAATGGCGGTGGCACCTTGGGGACAATGGCCCCCATTGTCCGCAGCCACTGCCCTTGACCGGGTGACAAGTCCGGGCTGTGTCCCCCATTGTCCCCAAGGTCCCCAAGGCACTGGGGACAAGCCCAGACCGTGTCCCCAGTGTCCCCAAGGTGGGGACAAGTCCTGGCTGTGTCCCCAAATGTCCCCAAACCCCCTAAATGTCCCCAATCCCCCCAATGTCCCCAATGTCCCCAATCCCCCCCAATGTCCCCAATGTCCCCAAGGTCCCCAATCCCCTCAATGTCCCCAATGTCACCAATGTCCCCCCAAATTTCCAATTTCCCCCCTGTCCCCAGGAGGTGACAATGGTGAGTCCAGGCTTGTCCCCACCTTGGGGGACATCCGGGGACATTGGGGACATTTGGGGACACTGGGGACATTGGGGGGATTGGGGACATTGGGGACATTGGGGGACAATGGGGACATTGGGGACAGGTCCTGGGGAATTGAATTTATTGGAATTTTTGGGGGGAATTCGGGGGATTTGGGGTCACAGAAAAGACTCAGACACATTTCGGGATTATTTCATTTTATTTATCGGAATTTTTGAGGGGAATTTGGGGGATTTTGGGTCGCAGAAAGGACATGGACAGAATTGGGAATATTTAATCAGATTTATGGGAATTTTTGGGGTGATTTTGGGGGGGAATTTGGGGGGATTGGGGTCACAAGAAGGACTCGGACACATTTGGGATTATTCCATTTTATTTATCGGAATTTTTGGGGGGATTTTGGGGGGATTTGGAGGAACTTAATGTTACAGGAAGAACTCAGACTCGTTTGGGATTATTAAATCGGATTTATTGGAATTTTTTGGGGGGAATTTTGGGAATTTTGGGTCACAGAAAAGACTCAGACACTTTTGGGATTATTCCATTTTATTTATCGGAGTTTTTGGGGTGATTTTGGGGAGTTTTGGGGGATTTGGGGTCACAGAAAAGACTCGGACACTTTTGGGATTATTTCATTTTATTTATCGGAATTTTTGGGGGGATTTGGGGGATTTTGGGTCGCAGAAAGGACCTGGACAGAATTGGGAATATTTAATCAGATTTATGGGAATTTTTGGGGTGATTTTGGGGGGAATTTGGGGGATTTGGGGTCACAAGAAGGAGTCGGACACTTTTGGGATTATTCCATTTTATTTATCCGAGTTTTGGGGGGGATTTTGGGGGGATTTGGAGGAATTTAATGTTACAGGAAGAACTCAGACTCGTTTGGGATTATTAAATCGGATTTATTGGAATTTTTTGGGGGGAATTTTGGGAATTTGGGGTCACAAGAAGGACTCGGACACATTCGGGATTATTTCATTTTATTTATCGGAATTTTTGGGTTGATTTTGGGGAGTTTTGGGGGATTTGGGGTCACAGAAAAGACTCGGACACTTTTGGGATTATTTCATTTTATTTATCGGAATTTTTGGGGTGATTTTGGGGGGAATTTGGGGGATTTTGGGTCACAAGAAGGACTCGGACACATTCGGGATTATTCCATTTTATTTATCGGAGTTTTTGGGGGATTTTGGGGGGATTTGGAGGAACTTAATGTTACAGGAAGAACTCAGACTCGTTTGGGATTATTAAATCGGATTTATTGGAATTTTTTGGGGGGAATTTTGGGTCACAGAAAAGACTCAGACACTTTTGGGATTATTCCATTTTATTTATCGGAGTTTTTGGGGTGATTTGGGGCCGTTTTGGGTCACGGGAAGGCCTCGGGGGGCGGCACCGCCAGCGCGGCCGAGCTGATGATGAAAACCTTGACGTAATGCACGGCCTGGGGGGGGGGGGGCGGGGTCAGGACCCCCCCCGGGACCCCCCAAAAATCCGAGACCCCCCCAGAAACCCCCCAAAATCCGGAACATCCCCAGGACCCCCCAAAAATCCGAGACCCCCGTCCTCAAAAAATCCAGGATTCCCCCCAGGACCCCCAAAAAATTCGGGACCCCCCCAGACACCCCCCCCCGGGACCCCCCCAGGACCCCCCAAAAAATCCGAGACCACCCCAGAACCCCCCAGGACCCTCCCCAAAATCTGGGACCCCCCCAGTACCCCCCCAGAACCACCCAGGACCCCCCCAAAAAATCCAGGATTCCCCCAGGACCCCCCAAAATATTCGGGACCCCCCAGAATCCCCTGGGACCCTTCAGGGACCCTCCCCAAAAAATCCGAGACCCCCCCCCCAGAACCCCCCAAAATCCGGAACATCCCCAGGACCCCCCCAGAACCACCCGGGACCCCCCCAAAAAATTTGAGACCCCCCCCCCAAAAAATCCAGGATTTCCCCCAGAACCCCCCAAATTTCGGGACCCCCCCAGGACCCCCCAAAAATGCGGGACCCCCCCCAAGACCCCCCCCGGGGACCTCAAGGATTTGGGGACCCCTCCCCATGTGCGTTATTTGCCCCCCCGTGCATTATTTACCCCTCCCGTTCATTATTTACCCCCCCATGTTCATTATTTACCCCCCCCCGTGCATTATTTACCTCCCTGTTCATTATTTACCCCCCGTGCATTATTTACCCCCCATGTTCATTATTTGCCCCTCCCTGTGCATTATTTACCCCCCCATGTTCATTATTTACCCCCCCCGTGCATTATTTGCCCTCCCTGTTCATTATTTGCCCCCCTGTTCATTATTTACCCCCCCCCGTGCATTATTTACCCCCCATGTTCATTATTTACCCCCCCCGTGCATTATTTGCCCCCCGTGCATTATTTACCTCCCTGTTCATTATATGCCCCCTCGCCGTGCATTATTTACCCCCCATGTTCATTATTTGCCCCCCCCGGTGCATTATTTGCCCCCCCCGTGTTCATTATTTGCCCCCCCCGTGTTCATTATTTACCCCCCCCTGTCCGTTATTTGCCCCCCCCCGTGCGTTATTTGCCCCCCCGTGTTCATTATTTGCCCCCCCGTGTTCGTTATTTACCCCCCAATGTCCATTATTTGCCCCCCCCCGTGGGTTATTTGCCCCCCGTGTTCATTATTTGCCCCCTCGTGCGTTATTTGCCCCCGGTACCGCAGCAATGGCCGCCAGCAGCAGCAGCGCCAGGAGGAGGCAGAGGAGGCCGAGGAAGAGCAGGGGGCACCCGGGGGGCGGGGTCTGGGCGGAGCCTGGGGGGCGTGGCCACGAGGAGAGGGGCGTGGTCAGCTCTGGGACACGCCCACTGAGCGATGTAGCCCCGCCCATCGTTTTCAAACTCCACCCCCAGCATGCAAACCACGCCCACTGCCTTCAAACCCCGCCCCCAACATTCAAACCCCGCCCCAGTCTGAAAACCCCGCCCCAGCATTCAAGCCCCGCCCACCACCTTCAAACCACGCCCCGCTGCCTTCAAGCCCCGCCCCCCTCCTCACCTGCCCCGCGCCTTGGGGGCGTGTCCTCGGTGATGTCATCGCTGACGTCGTGGCGGCGAGCGGAGGGGGCGGAGCCCAGCAGAGGCTGCTCCGCCCCCTGGGTGATGTCATTGGTGAGGTCATCGGTGACGTCATCCTCCTCGTCGTCTGGGCCTGGTGGGCGGTCCAAGGGCAGGAAGGGCGTGACGTCATCGTCGGCGGTGACGTCATCGTCGGCGGTGACGTCGTCGGCGAGTTCGTCCCAGGCAGCGTCGAGGTCCCCGGTGGCGTCACCCAGCAGGGAGGAAGTGACGTCATCGGCGGTGATGACGTTGTCATCGGGGATGGGGCCGAGGCCGGGGAAGGTGACGTCATCGTCGTCCTCTGTGACGTCATCGGGGAGGGCATCCCGGTGGATGATGTCATCAAGGAGATGACCGCCGGGGATGATGTCATTGATGATGTCATCCTCGGGAAGTGGAGGGGTTTGGTGGACGTTGATGACGTCATCGATGACGTCATCATCCCCGGGGAGCGGGGCTGTGACATCACCCCCAGGCGATGACGTCACTGGGGAGGCCGTGCTCGATGACGTCATCAGAGATGTCGCTCTCGGGCGTGATGACGTCATCGGCGAGGTCATGCAAGGTGATGATGTCATCCGTGACATCATCCAGGTCCTGCAGGAAGTCGTTCTTGGTGGTGACGTCATCGCTGAGGTCACGGCTGGTTATGATGTCATCGCTGAGGTCACGGCTGGTTATGACGTCATCAATGAGGTTACTCCCGGGTGCGGTGACGTCATCCAGGATGTCACTCCCGGCGGCGATGACGTCATCAGCAATGCCCCTCTCGGAATGGGAGGTGATGACGTCACTGCCGGTGATGACGTCACCAGCAAAGGCTTCCTCCGGAACGGAGTAAGTGACGCCATCGGTGACATCAGCAGCGACGTCACCTCCCGACACTTTGGCACTGACGTCATCCTCAGCCGTGACGTCACCCAGCGGATGGGGGGGACGGGCTGCCCCGCCCCTCTGTGACGTCACCGCCCTCCCCGGCCTCAGCGACGTCATAGGCGATGACGTCATCGTCGAGAGGCTCCTCCTCCTCGGGGGGCGGGGCCACCACGGTGATGGTGATGCCACCGGCCCGGCAGGTGACAGCGACAGCCCCGAGCTCAGCCAGGTCCCCAAAGTCCCCTGGGGCGGTGACATCGCTGTCCCCAGTGTCCCCAAGGTCCCCTGAGGGGGTGACATCGATGTCCCCAAAACCCTGGGTGTCCCTCGGGGTGGTGACGTCCCTGTCCCTGCTGTCCCTGTCCCCAAAGTCCCCTGGGGCGGTGCCATCCCTGTCCCCAAACCCCTCGGTGTCCCCAGTGTCCCCTACGGAGGTGCCATCCCTGTCCCCAGTGTCCCCTACGGAGGTGACATCGCTGTCCCCAAGGTCCCTTGGGGCCGAGGCCTGAGCGTCCCCAGTGTCCCTGTCCCCAATGTCCCTCCAGGCCAGGACACTGCTGTCCCCAACGTCCCCAAGGTCCCCAATGTCCCCATCACCCCTCAGCGTGGTGACACTGCTGTCCCCAATGTTCCTGTCCCCAATGTCCCCAATGTCCCCAATGTCCCCAATGTCCCCAATGTTCCTGTCCCCAATGTCCCCAGTGTCCCCAAGGTCCCCAATATCCCCAATATCCCCAGGAGCGGGGACACCGCTGTCCCAAATGTCCCAAGGGATGGTGACACCCCTGTCCCCAACGTCCCTGTCCTCGATGTCCTGCAGGGTGGGGACAGCCCTGTCCCCGATGTCCCCAATGTCCCCAATGTCCCCAGTGTCCCCAGTGTCCCCAAGGTTCTTGATGTCCCCAATGTCCTTGTCACGTGGCATGGGGACCTCCCTGGCCTCCATCCGTGGTGACCGTGATGTCCCCAACGTCCCCAACTTCCTCAATGTCCCCAACGTCCCTGACACGCCCCCAAGTCCCCAATGTCCCCAATGTCTTTCATGTCCCCAATGTTCTCAGCACCTTTGATGTCCCCAATGTCCCCAATGTTCTTGATCCCCCCAACGTTCTCAAAGCCTTTGATGTCCCCAATGTCCCTGACATCCTCAATCCTTTTGATGTCCCCAAGGTTCTCAATGTCCCCAATGTCCCCAACGTCCTCGGCGCCTTTGATGTCCCCAATGTCCCCGAGGTTCATGATGTCCCCAGTGTCCCCAATGTCCCCCAACATTCTCAAAGCCTTTGATGTCCCCAATGTCTTTGATGTCCCCCAATGTTCTTGATGTCCCCAACATCCTCAGCACCTTTGTTGTCCCCAAAGTTCTTGATGTCCCCAATATCTTTGACATCCCCGATGTCCCCAATGTCCCCAAGGTTCTTGATGTCCCCAATGTCCCCAATGTCCCCGAGGTTCTTGATGTCCCCAATATCTTTGACATCCCCCGATGTCCCCAATGTCCCCAAGGTTCTTGATGTCCCCGATGCCTTTGATGTCCCCCAATGTCCCCAAGGTTCTTGATGTCCCCAAGGTCCCCAATGTCCCCAAGGTTCTTGATGTCCCCAATATCTTTGACATCCCCGATGTCCCCGATGCCTTTGATGTCCCCAATGTCCCCGAGGTTCTTGATGTCCCCCAATGTCCCCAATGTCCCCGAGGTTCTTGATGTCCCCAATGTCCCCAAGGTTCTTGATGTCCCCAACGTTCTCAGCGCCTTTGATGTCCCCAATGTTCTTGAGGCTCTTGATGTCCCCAATGTCCCCGAGGTTCTCGGCGCCTTTGATGTCCCCAATGTTCTCAAAGCCTTTGATGTCCCCGATGTCCCCAAGGTTCTTGATGTCCCCAATGCCTTTGATGTCCCCAGTGTCCCCAATGTTCTCAGCGCCTTTGGTGTCCCCAATGTCCCCAATATTCTTGATGTCCCCAATGTCCCCAATGTCCCCAATGTTCTTGAGGCTCTTGATGTCCCCAATGTCCCCGAGGTTCTTGATGTCCCCAGTGTCCCCAATGTCCCCAGTGTCCCCAAAGTTCTCGCTGCCTTTGATGTCCCCAACGTCCTCGATGGCGTCCCTGGGGATGTCCCCGAGCTCCTCGTGGGGGGGCGCTGCGGTGACGGTGATGGTGATGCCGCCGGCCCAGGGGGGTGACGGTGACGGTGCCACCCCCGGTGCCACCCCCGGGCTGTCCCCAGGCGGGGGGCGGGGCCCGGCTCTGTCACCTCCCCGGGGGGGACACCAGGGGGGGAGGGGCCGCCCTCGGCCATGGGGACACCTGGGGGACAGAGGGGACACAGGGGACGTCACTGGGGGGGGGGGGACACACACAGGGGGGCTTGGGGACACTCAGGGGACACTCAGGGGACACTCAGGGGACAGTCAGGTGACACAGAGGGCACCTGAGGTGGCTGCAGGTGACACAGAGAGGACACAGAGGTGACACAGAAGTGACACAGGGGACACAGGGGACACAGAGGTGGCCGCAGGTGACACAGGTGACAGGACAAAGAGATGACACAGGTGACACACGGGTGACACACAGGTGACTCACAGGTGACAATGAGGTGACACAGGTGACACTGGTGACACACAGGTGACAATGAGGTGACAATGAGGTGACACAGGTGACACAGGTGACACAGGTGACAATGAGGTGACACAGGTGACACACAGGTGACAATGAGGTGACAGAGGTGACACAGAGGTGACAATGAGGTGACACACAGGTGACACAGGTGACACACAGGGGACACACAGGTGACACAGGTGACAATGAGGTGACACAGGTGACGCGCAGGGTACCTGAGGTGACACAGGCGACACACAGGTGACAATGAGGTGACACACAGGTGACACAGGTGACGCGCAGGGTACCTGAGGTGGCCGCAGGTGTCACCGCTGCCCCCCGGGGGTCCCGAGGCCGATCTGGGGCTCCCCAACCCAAATTTGGGTTTTTGGGTCTCGGCAGCTCCGGCTCGGAGCCCGAGGGGGCGGGGCCTGATCATGTGACCACGCCCCTTCTTAAACCACGCCCCTTTTCTTAACCCCCGCCCCCTTAAGGAGGCCATGACCTCATTAAAGTTTATTTTATTTTAACTTCATTTAATTTAATTTAATTTCATTTCATTTCATTTATTGTATAAATAAATCTTAATGAATTTATTAATAAACAGAGTATTTTATTTTATTTTATTTGTTTTTTTTTACTTTATTTATTTTACAAATAAGTTTCAATTTATTTATTTATAAATTCCGACAGTTTTATTTATTTTATTTTACAAATATTTATTTATTTATAAATCCAGATGATTTAATTTTATTTCACTTATGTTATTTCATTTACTAACAAGTCCAGGCAATTTTATTCTATTCATTATATTTGTTTTATTTGTATTTATTATTAAACCCATTTTATTTTATTTTATTTTATTTTATTTTATTTTATTTTATTTTATTTTATTTTATTTTATTTCATTTTATTTCATTTTATTCTTTAAAAAACCCAGACCACTTTCTTTTATTTATTAACAAACCGGACAATTTATTTAATTTAATTTTACTTTATTTTATTTTATTTTATTACAAACCCAGATCACTTTCTTTTATTTATTAACAAACCCAGACCACTTTACTTCATTTTATTTTATTTTATTTTATTTTATTTTATTTTATTTTATTTTATTTTATTTTTATTTTATTTTTTAATAAACCCAGACCACTTTCTTTTATTTATTAACAAACCAGACAATTTATTTAATTTTATTTACTTTATTTTATTTTATTTTATTTTATTTTATTTTATTTTATTTTATTTTTTAATAAACCCAGACCACTTTCTTTTATTTATTAACAAACCAGACAATTTATTTAATTTTATTTACTTTATTTTATTTTACTTTATTTTACTTTATTTCATTTCACAAACAAACTTCATTTAATTAACAAACCCAAACCACTCCGTTCCATTTTACTCACTTTATTTTTCTCATAAATAAATTTTTAATTCATTTATTTATGAATTAATGTCCCTGGGGGTCCCTGGGGGTCTCCAGCCCCTCCAGGCTCCGCTCCAGCCGGGCCAGCTCCTCTCGGGCCTGGGGAGGAAAGAGTTAATGACCATTAATCACCATTAATGAGCGTTAATGAGGGCAGCCTAACGAGGCCGCCCCCCCCCAAGCCCCCCCCCCGGCCTAATTAACGCTGCTAATTAGGGCTCTGCTAACGAACCTGCTGCTGCTGGGCCCCCCTGAGGCTGCGCAGGCGGGAGCGGAGCCGGGCCCGGGCGGCCTCGGGGTCCACCAGGCCCTGAGGGGACCCCAAAAATGTCACCAGGACCCCCAAAAAACGCCCCCAAACCCACCAGGCCCTGAGGGGACCCCAAAAATGTCACCAGGACCCCAAAAATGTCACCCAAAACCACCCTCAGGACCCTCAAAAACGCCCCCAAACCCACCCGGCCCACCAGGCCCTGAGGGGACCCCAAAATGTCACCAGGACCCCCAAAAATGTCACCAGGACCCCAAAGATGACACCCAAAAACCCCCTCAGGACCCCCAAAAACCTCCCCAAACCCACCCAGATCCACCAGGCCCTGAGGGGACCCCAAAATGTCACTGAGGGACCCCAAAATGTCACCCAAAAACCCCCTCAGGACCCCCAAAAACCTCCCCAAATGCACCCGGCCCTGAGGGGACCCCAAAATGTCACTGAGGGACCCCAAAAACCTCCCCGAGACCCCCAAAATGTCACCGGGACCCCAAAAATGTCACTGAGGGACCCCCAAAGCCCCCCAGGACCCCCCAAACTCCACCCCCGGCCCCGGCCCCGCCCTCACCTGGACGCGCAGGTGCACGAAGGTTCCGGAAGCCGCGGGAAGCCCCACCCAGCCCGGCCCCGGCTCCGCCCCCAAGGGGAGGAGCTCCACAGACCCCGCCCCTGAGAGCGTGCAGAAGGCGGGGGCCGAGCGGCTCCAGCCAATCACGAGCCGGCTCCGGGCACTGCACGAGCACTGCGGGGGGGAAACCACGCCCACCAACATGGCCGCCATCATGGGGGCGCCATCTTGTGGCGGGGAGGGGCATGATGGGATATGGACCGCACCCCTCCCCCCCCCCAAAGCATGCTGGGACTTCTCGTTCCCCGCCCGTGGCGGCCATCTTGGCTCCCCCAGGGCATGCTGGGATTTGTAGTTTATATCTGATCGGCCATCTTGGCACACCCCAAAGCATGCTGGGATTTGTAGGTTTAATCTGATCAGCCATTTTGTCTCCCCCAAGGCATACTGGGATTTGTAGTCCATGTCCAATTGCCCATTTTTTGCTCCCGCCCCCAAGGCATGCTGGGATTTGCAGTCCACGTCTGATCAGCCATTTTGTCTCCCCAAAGCATGCTGGGATTTGTAGTCCATGTATGTCTAATATTTTTCTTCCCCTAAAGCATGCTGGGATTTGTAGTCCATGTCCAATCAGCCATTTTGTTTCCCCCAAAGCATGCTGGGATTTGTAGTCCGTGTTTGATCAGCCATTTTGTTTCTCCCCCCAAGGCATACTGGGATTTGTAGTTTTTATCTGATCAACCATTCTGCCTCCCCCAAAGCATCGTGGGATTTGTAGTCCATGCACAATCAGCCATTTTGTCTCCCCAAAGCATGCTGGGATTTGTAGTTTGTGTCGGATCAGCCATTTTTTCCCCTCCCCCAAGCCATGCTGGGATTTGTAGTTTGTGTCTGATCAGCCATTTTGGTCTCCCCCAAGGCATGCTGGGATTTGTAGTCCATGTTTGATCTGTCACTTCTTTTCCCCCAGGGCATGCTGGGATTTGCAGTCCATGCCTGATCCGCCATTTTCCCTCCCCCAAGGCATGCTGGGATTTGCAGTCCATGACCAATCAGCCATTTTCCCTGCCCCAGGGCATGCTGGGATTTGCCATTCATGTCTGATCAGCCATTTTCCCTGCCCCAGGGCATGCTGGGATTTGCAGTCCATGTATCATCAGCCATTTTCCCTGCCCCAGGGCATGCTGGGGATTTGGCAGTCCCCCCTCCCCGGGGTCTCACCTGGGGGGCGGGCGGCCCCCCCCGAGCCGGAGGGTCTCGCGCAGCCCCCCGCACGGCCCGGACCAGCTCCAGCATGGCCGACACCTGCGCCTCCAGCTCGGGGCAGCGCCAGTGCGCCTGGGCACGGGGGAGACGGGGGGTGAGACCCCAAAAAACACCCAAAATAACACACAGGGACCCCCAAAAACCACCCAAAACCCCCCCAAAAACCCCCAAACCCCTCCCAAACCACCCCCACCCCCCCCCCAAACCACCCCAACATCCCCCAAAATCACACACAGGGACCCCCCCAAACCCCTCCAAAACTCCCCAAAATACTCCAAAACCCCCCAAAATTACACAGAGGGACCCCCAGACGCCCCTAAAAGCCCCCAGACCCCTCCCCAAAACGACACACAGGGATCCCCCAAAATCACAAACAGGGATCCCCCCAAAAATCCCCAAAATCCCCCAAAATGACACACAGGGACCCCCCAAAACCACCCCCAAATCCCCCCCAAAATCACACATAGGGACCCCCAAAAAGCCCCCAAAAACACCCAAACCCCCCCCCAAAACCACCCCAAAATCACACACAGGGTCCCCAAACCCCCCCCAGACGCCCCTAAAAGCCCCCAGACCCCCCAGAATCACACACAGGGACCCCCCAAAATCACACACAGGGACCCCCCAAACCCCCCCAAAACCACCTCAAAACCCCCCAAAACCGCCCCAAAATAACACACAGGGACCCCCAAAAACCCCAAACCCTCCCCAAAACCACCCCAAAATCACACCCAGGGACCCCCAGGACGCCCCTAGAAGCCCCCAGACCCCTCCCCAGCCCCCCTCCCCGGGCTCACCAGCTTTTGGGGGTCGGGGAAGGGGGCCCTGCAGAGGGTGGGGGGCGCGGGGGGGGGCGCGGGGCAGGCGCTGCCAGAGCTCCTCGGCCACGAAGGGGGCGAAGGGCGCCAGGAGCCGCAGCCCCAGCTCGGCCGCGGCCGCCAGCGTGGCCTGGGCACCGGCACGGAGCCGCGGGCACCGCAGGGACACCTTGGCCCACCTCCTGGGGAGGAAATGCAAAATTGGGGTGATTTTTGGGTGATTTTAGGGTGATTTTTGGGGTGATTTTTGGGGGTAATTTTCTGGTGGTTTTGGGGGTAATTTTTCGGGTAATTTTGAGTGGTTTTTGGGTAATTTTTGGGTGTTTTTTTGGGTAATTTTTCGGTGATTTTTGGGGTAATTTTTGGGTAATTTTTGGGTGATTTTTGGGGTAATTTTAGGTGGCCTGGGCACCGGGACGGAGCCGCGGGCACCGCAGGGACACCTTGGCCACCTCCTGGGAGGAAATGCAAAATTGGGGTGATTTTTGGGTGATTTTTGGGTGGTTTTTTTGGGTAATTTTTGGGGTGATTTTTGGGGTAATTTTTGGGTAATTTTGGGGTGATTTTTTGGGGGTACATTTTTGGGGTAATTTTAGGTGGCCTGGGCACCGGCACGGAGCCGTGGGCACCGCAGGGACACCTTGGCCACCTCCTGGGGAGGAAATGCAAAATTGGGGTGATTTTTGGGGTGATTTTCTGGTGGTTTTGGGGGTAATTTTTGGGTAATTTTTGGGGTAATTTTGGGGGTAATTTTTGGGTGATTTTTGGGGTAATTTTTGGGGTAATTTTTGGGTAATTTTTGGGTAATTTTTGGGTGATTTTTGGGGTAATTTTAGGTGGCCTGGGCACCGGCACGGAGCCGTGGGCACCGCAGGGACACCTTGGCCACCTCCTGGGGAGGAAATGGAAAAATTGAGGTGATTTTTGGGGGTAATTTTTGGGTGTTTTTTGGGGTATTTTTTGGGTGTTTTTTGGGTAATTTTGGGGTAATTTTTGGGGTAATTTTTGGGTGATTTTTGGGGTAATTTTAGGTGGCCTGGGCACCGGCACGGAGCGCGGGCACCCGCAGGGACACCTTGGCCACCTCCTGGGGAGGAAATGCAAAATTGGGGTGATTTTTGGGGTCATTTTTGGGTGGTTTTGGGTAATTTTTGGGTAATTTTTGGGTAATTTTTGGGTGATTTTCGAGTGGTTTTGGTGTGTTTTTGTGGTGTTTTCTGGGTAATTTTTGGGGGTAATTGTCACATGGTTTTGGGGTAATTTTTGAGGTGAGACAAAAAATTTTTTGGGGGTAATTTTTAGGGTGATTTTTGGGGGTAATTTTTGGGGTAATTTTCGGGTGGTTTTGGGGTAATTTTTTGGGTAATTTCCAGGTGGTTTTGGGGTAATTTTTTGGGTGTTTTTGGGGGTAATTTTTGGGTAATTTTTGGGGGTAATTTTTGGGTGATTTTTGGGGGTAATTTTTGGGTGATTTTTGGGGTAATTTTTGGGTGGTTTTGGGGTAATTTTTGGGTAATTTTTGGGGTAATTTTTTGGGGTAATTTTTGGGGGTAATTTTAGGTGGCCTGGGCACCGGCACGGAGCCGCGGGCACCGCAGGGACGCCTTGGCCACCTCCTGGGGAGGAAATGGAAAATTGGGGTGATTTTTGGGGTCATTTTTGGGTATTTTTGGATGTTTTTTGGGGTAATTTTTGGGGTAATTTTTGGGGTGTTTTTTGGGGTGATTGTTGGGTAATTTGTGGGGTGATTTTTGGGGTGATTTTTGGGGGTAAGTTTTTGGGTAATTTTTGGGTAATTTTCTGGTGGTTTTGGGGGGTAATTTTTGGGTGTTTTTTGGGTAATTTTGGGCTAATTTTTGGGTAATTTTGGGGTAATTTTTGGGGTAATTTTTGGGGTAATTTTAGGTGGCCTGGGCACCGGGACGGAGCCGCGGGCACCGCAGGGACGCCTTGGCCACCTCCTGGGGCAGTAATGCAAAATTGGGGGTGATTTTTGGGTGATTTTTGGGTGTTTTTTTGGGTAATTTTTGGGTGATTTTTGGGGGTGATTTGGGGGTGATTTTTGGGTGATTTTTGGGATTTTTGGGTGATTTTTGGGTGATTTTTGGGGTAATTTTTGGGTGATTTTTGGGGTAATTTTTGGGTGATTTTTGGGGTAATTTTTGGGTAATTTTTGGGTGATTTTTGGGGTAATTGTCTGGTGGTTTTGGGGGTAATTTTTCGGTAATTTTTGGGTGGTTTTTGGGTAATTTTTGGGTGTTTTTTTGGGTAATTTTTCGGTGATTTTTGGGGGTAATTTTTGGGTAATTTTGGGGGTAATTTTTGGGGGTAATTTTTGGGGTAATTTTAGGTGGCCTGGGCACCGGGACGGAGCCGCGGGCACCGCAGGGACACCTTGGCCACCTCCTGGGGAGGAAATGGAAAAATTGAGGTGATTTTTGGGGTCATTTTTGGGTGTTTTTGGGTAATTTTTGGGTAATTTTTTGGGTAATTTTTGGGTAATTTTTGGGTTGTCTTTGGGGTAATTTTTGGGTGATTTTTGGGGGTAATTTTTGGGTAATTTTTGGGGTGATTTTTGGGGTAATTTTCTGGTGGTTTTGGGGGTAATTTTTCGGGTAATTTTTGAGTGGGTTTTTGGGTAATTTTTGGGTGTTTTTTGGGTAATTTTTCGGTGATTTTTGGGGTAATTTTTGGGTAATTTTTGGGTGATTTTTGGGTGTTTTTTTGGGGTAATTTTTGGGTGATTTTTGGGGTAATTTTAGGTGGCCTGGGCACCGGGGACGGAGCCGCGGGCACCGCAGGGACGCCTTGGCCACCTCCTGGGGAGGAAATGCAAAATTGGGGGTGATTTTTGGGGTAATTTTTGGGTGGTTTTGGGGGTAATTTTTGGGGTAATTTTTGGGTAATTTTCAGGTAATTTTCGTGTGTTTTTGTCGTGTTTTTTGGGGTAATTTTCAGGTGGTTTTGGGGTAATTTTCAGGTGTTTTTCAGGTGTTCTTGGGGTGTTTTTGGGCTGTTTTTGTGGTGTTTCTCAGGTGTTTTTTGGGGTAATTTTCAGGTGTTTTTGTGGTGTTTTTCAAGTGTTATTTGGGGTAATTTTCAGGTGTTTTTTAGGGTAATTTTTGGGCTGTTTTTGGGCTGTTTTTGTGGTGTTTTTCAGGTGTTTTTTTGGGGTAATTTTTCAGATGCTTTTGGGGGTAATTTTCAGGTGTTTTTTAGGGTAATTTTTGGGCTGGTTTTGGGCTGTTTTTGTGGTGTTTTTCAGGTGTTTTTTGGGGTAATTTTCAGATGGTTCTGGGGTAATTTTCAGGTGTTTTTAGGGTAATTTTTAGGCTGGTTTTGGGCTGTTTATGTGGTGTTTTTCAGGTGTTTTTTGGGGTAATTTTCAGATGGTTTTGGGGTAATTTTCAGGTGTTTTTAGGGTAATTTTTGGGCTGTTTTTGGGCTGTTTTTGTGGTGTTTTTCAGGTGTTTTTTGGGGTAATTTTCAGATGGTTTTGGGGTAATTTTCAGGTGTTTTTAGGGTAATTTTTGGGCTGGTTTTGGGCTGTTTTTGTGGTGTTTTTCAGGTGTTTTTTGGGGTAATTTTCAGATGGTTCTGGGGTAATTTTCAGGTGTTTTTAGGGTAATTTTTGGGCTGGTTTTGGGCTGGTTTTGTGGTGTTTTTTGGGGTAATTTTCAGATGGTTTTGGGGGTAATTTTCAGGTGTTTTTAGGGTAATTTTTAGGCTGGTTTTGGGCTGTTTTTGTGGTGTTTTTCAGGTGTTTTTTGGGGTAATTTTCAGATGGTTCTGGGGTAATTTTCAGGTGTTTTTAGGGTAATTTTTGGGCTGGTTTTGGGCTGGTTTTGTGGTGTTTTTTGGGGTAATTTTCAGATGGTTCTGGGGTAATTTTCAGGTGTTTTTAGGGTAATTTTTGGGCTGGTTTTGGGCTGGTTTTGTGGTGTTTTTTGGGGTAATTTTCAGATGGTTTTGGGGGTAATTTTCAGGTGTTTTTAGGGTAATTTTTGGGCTGGTTTTGGGCTGTTTTTGTGGTGTTTTTTGGGGGTAATTTTCAGATGGTTCTGGGGTAATTTTCAGGTGTTTTTAGGGTAATTTTTGGGCTGTTTTTAGGGTGTTTTTCAGGTGTCCCATACCAGGTAGACATCACAGAAGCTCCTCAGCCAGAAGCTCTGCACGGCGGCCACGGCCCCGTGAACCTCCAGCGCCTCCAGGCGGCGACAGCTCTCGAACACCGTCCCCTGCAGCCGGGCCAGGAGCCAGCGGTCCATGGGGGCCTCGGGGACCACCTGGATTGGGGAGAAAAACACAAAATTTGGGTGTTATTGGGGGAAAAAATGGAAATTTGGGGTGATTTGGGGGAAAAAAACCCCACGAAATTTGGGTGATCTGGGGGGAAAAAAATGGGAAATTTGGGTGTTCTAGGGGGAAAAAGCCACAAAATTTGGGTGTTCTGGGGAAAAAAAAACCACAAAATTTGTTTTGGGAGAAAAAATGGGAAATTTGGGGTGATTTGGGGGAAAAATGGGAAATTTGGGGTGATTTGGGGGGAAAAAACCCACGAAATTTGGGTGATTTGGGGGAAAAAATGGGAAATTTGGGTGTTCTGGGGGGGAAAAAAATGGGAAATTTGGGGTGATTTGGGGGGAAAAAACCCACGAAATTGGGAAAATTTTGGGTAAAAAAACCCCATGAAATTGGGGAAAATTTGGGGAAAAAAACCTCATGAAATTGGGAAAATTTGGGGAAAAAAACCCCATGAAATTGGGAAAATTTGGGGAAAAAAACCCCAGGAAATTGGGAAAATCTGGCACTGAAAATCTGGGGAGGGGGCTCAGAGCCAGGCCAGGAGCCACCTGTCCATGGGGGCCACCGGGACCACCTGGAATGGGGAGAGAAACACAAAATTTGGGTGTTCTGGGGGAAAAAAACCACAAATTTGGGGTGTTCTGGGGCAAAAAACCCCAGGAAATTGGGAAAATTTGGGAGGAAAAACCCCATGAAATTGGGAAAATCTGGAGTGGGGGCTCAGAGCTGGGCCAGGAGCCAGCGGTCCATGGGGGCCACCGGGACCACCTGGAATGGGGAGAAAACCACAAAATTTGGGTGTTCTGGGGGAAAAAATGGGAAATTTGGGATGATTTTGGGGGAAAAAAACTCCAGGAAATTGGGGAAAATCTGGCACTGAAAATCTGGGGAGGGGGCTCAGAGCTGGGCCAGGAGCCACCTGTCCATGGGGGCCTCCGGGACCACCTGGAATGGGGAGAGAAACGGGAAATTTGGGGAAAAAACCACAAAATTGGGAAAATTTGGGGGGAAAAACCACAAAATTTGGGTGATCTGGGGGGGAAAAAATGGGAAATTTGGGGTGAAAATCAGGAAATTGGGGTGATCTGGGATTGGGGAGGGGGCTCAGAGCTGGGCCAGGAGCCACCGGTCCATGGGGACCTCGGGGGACCACCTGGAACGGGGAGAAAAATGGGAAATTTGGGGCATCTGGGGGGGAAAAATCACAAAATTGAGTGTTCTGGGGCTGTTTTGGGGGGTCCCTGGGTGTTTCAGGGGGTGTTTTTGGGGTCCCTGGGGTTTTGGGGGGTGTTTTTGGGGTCCCTGGGGTTTTGGGGGGGTGTTTTTGGGGTTTTTGGGGTCCATTTACCTCCTCGGGGGGTTTTGGGGGGTCCCCGGCGCCCCCCAGCGCCCCCCTCACCAGCCCCAGCGCGTTCCAGATTTTGTTGCAGAAGCGGCGCTGGGTCAGCACCGAGGCCACGCCCACCCGCACCTCAGGGCCTGCAGAGGGGGCGGGGTCAGCACCGAGGCCACGCCCACCCGCACCTCAGGGCCTGGGGAGGGGGCGGGGTCAGCACCGAGGCCACGCCCACCCGCACCTCAGGGCCTGCGGAGGGGGGGCGGGGTCAGGGGAGGTACCGGGACCCCCCCCGAACCACCCAGGACCCCCCAAATCTCCTCCAAGTCCCCCCTGGACCCCCCAAATCCCCCCAAGACCCCCCAAAAGCCCCCCAGAACCTCCCCAGGACCCCCCAAATCTCATCCAAATCTCCCCCAGGACTCCCCAGAATCCCCCAGGACCCCCCCAAAACCTCCCCAGGACCCCCAAAATCCCCCCCAGGACCCCCAAATCTCCTCCAAATCCCCCCAGGACCCCCCAGACCCACCCCAGTTCTCCCAGGGCTCCCTGTGCCCACCCTAAAGGGGTCCCAGGGGAATTTGGGGGTGATTTGGGGGGTCCTGGGGTAGATTTTGGGGGGGTCCTGGGTGGATTTTGGGGTTCAAGGGGATTTGGGGGGTCAGGGGGATTTGGGGAGGGGTCCCAGGGGGTATTTGGGGCTGGGGTCTCACCGTGGGATTTGTGGGTGCTCAGGGCCAGGGGGGGATTTGGGGGGATTTTGGGGGTTCCCAGTGGGATTTGGGGGTCCTGGGTGGATTTTGGGGGTCCTGGGGTCGATTTTGGGGGTCAGGGTGATTTGGGGAGGGGTCCCAGGGGTATTTTGGGTTATTTTGGGTGGGGGTCTGTGGGCGTTGTGGGTGCTCAGAGCCAGGGGGGATTTGGGATGATTTTGGGGGGTCCTGGGTGGATTTTGGGGGTCAGGGTGATTTGGGGAGGGGTCCCTGGGTGGATTTTGGAGTTCAAGGGGATTTGGGGAGGGGTCCCAGGGTTATTTTGGGTTATTTGGGGCTGGGGTCTCACCGTGGGCGTTGTGGGTGCTCAGGGCCAGGGGGGATTTTGGGGGTTCCCAGTGGGATTTGGGGGGTCCTGGGTGGATTTTGGGGTTCAGGGGGATTTGAGGGGTCCCTGGGGGATTTGGGGAGGGGTCCCAGGGGTATTTTGGGGGTCAGGGTGATTTGGGGAGGGGTCCCAGTGGGATTTTGGGGGTCAGGGTGATTTGGGGAGGGTCCCAGTGGGATTTTGGGGGTCAGGGTTATTTGGGGAGGGGTCCCAGTGGGATTTTGGGGTATTTGGAGGTTCAGGGGGATTTGGGGAGGGGTCCCAGGGGATATTTTGGGTTATTTTGGGTTATTTGGGGTGGGGGTCTCACCGTGGGCGTGGTGGGTGCTCAGGGCCAGGGGGGATTTGGGGGGATTTTGGGGGTTCCCAGTGGGATTTTGGGGGTCAGGGAGATTTGGGGAGGGGGTCCCAGGGGGTATTTGGGGCTGGGGTCTCACTGTGGGCATTGTGGGTGCTCAGGGCCAGGGGGGATCTGGGTGGATTTTGGGGTTCCCTGGGTGGATTTTGGGGTTCAGGGGGATTTGGGGAGGGGTCCCAGGAGTATTTTGGGTTATTTGGGGCTGGGGGTCTCACCATGGGCGTGGTGGGTGCTCAGGGCCAGGGGGGGATTTGGGGGGATTTTGGGGGTCCCGGGGTGGATTTTGGGGTTCAGGGGGATTTGGGGGGGTCCCTGGGGGATTTGGGGAGGGGTCCCAGAGGTTATTTTGGGTGGGGGTCTCACCGTGGGCGTTGTGGGTGCTCAGGGCCAGGGGGGATTTTGGGGGTTCCCAGTGGGATTTTGGGGTTCAGGGGGATTTGGGGAGGGGTCCCAGGGGGTATTTGGGGTTCAGGGTGATTTGGGGAGGGGTCCCAGGGGTATTTTGGGTTATTTGGGGCTGGGGTCTCACCGTGGGCGTTGTGGGTGCTCAGGGCCAGCCTCAGGGCGTCGGCGCCGCACTCGGGGATCCCCTGCGGGAACTGCCGGCGCTGGGGGGGATTTTGGGGGGATTTTAGAGAATTTTGGGGGGCTCAGAAGGAATTTGGGCATTTTGAGGTCCTCAGAGGGATTTCTGGGGGAATTTTGGGGGATTTGATGCAATTTTGGGGGGATTTTGGGGTAATTTAGCAGGGGATTTGGGGAGATTTTGGGGAATTTTAGGGGTCTCAAAGGAAAATTCGGTGTAATTTTGGGGGGGATTTGGGGAAATTTTGGGGGGATTTGGGGGAGTTTTGAGGGGCTCAGAGGGATTTTGGGGGAATTTTGGGGGACTTGGGGGATTTTAGGGAATTTTGGGGGGCTCAGAGGGATTTTGGGAAATTTTGGGGTATTTTGGAGGCGAATTTTGGGGGGGATTTGGGGTCTCAGAGACATTTTGGGGGGTCCTGGGGGAGTTTTGGGGTAATTTAGGGGGGATTTTGGGGTCTCAGGGAGATTTTGGGGGGTCCTGGTGGGATTTTGGAGGTCCTGGGGGGATTTGGGGGATCCTGGGGGATTTTGGGGGGGTCCCGGTGGGATTTCAGGGGGTCCTGGGGGGTTTTTGGGGGGTCCTGGGGGGTTTTTGGAGGTCCTGGGGGGATTTGGGGGATCCTGGGGGATTTTGGGGGGTCCTGGGGGATTTTGGGGGGTCCTGGGGGGTTTTTGGGGGGTCCTGGGGGGTTTTTGGAGGTCCTGGGGGGATTTGGGGGGGTCCTGGGGGATTTTGGGGGGTCCTGGGGGATTTCGGGGGGTCCTGGGGGGTTTTTGGGGGGGTCCTGGGGGGTTTTTGGAGGTCCTGGGGGGATTTGGGGGGTCCTGGGGGATTTTGGGGGGTCCTGGGGGGTTTTTGGGGGGTCCTGGGGGGTTTTTGGGGGTCCCACCTGCCCCTCCTGGGCCGCCCGCAGCTCCTGCGGGTCCAGGGTTCGGCTCTGGAGCTTCTCCTGCAGCTCCTGGGGGAGGAAAAATCCCAAAATCAGCCCAAAATGACCCCCAAAATAACCCCAAAATGACCCCGAAATCAGCCCAAAAAATCCCCAAAATCAGCCCCAAAATGAGCCCAAAAATCACCCTGAAATCAGCCCAAAATGACCCCAAAATAATCCCCAAATAATCCTCAAAATCAGCCCAAAATCAGCCCAAAATCACCCTGAAATCAGCCCAAAATGATCCCAAAATAATCCCCAAATAATCCCCAAAATCAGCCCAAAACGACCCCAAAATCAGCCCAAAATAATCTCGAAAATCAGCTCAAAATGACCCCGAAATCACCCCAAAATCAGCCCCCAAAATAATCCCCAAATAATCCCCAAAATGACCCCAAAATAATCCCCAAAATGACTCAAAAATCACCCCGAAATCACCCCCAAAGGCAACCCCAAAATCACCCCAAAATCACCCCAAATAATCCCCAAAAGACCCCAAAATCAGCTCAAAATAATCCCTGAAATAACCTCGAAATCAGCCCCAAAATCACCCAGAAATGAGCCCAAAATGAGCCCCAAAATCAGCCCCAAAAAACCCCAAAATTACCCCCAAAATCAGCCCAAAATGGGGGTTTTAGGGGTGGAGTTTTTTTGGGATGGAGTTTCTTGGGTCTGGGGGTTTCTGGGGTGGGTTTTTTTTGGGGTTTTTGGGTCTGGGGGTTTCTGGGGTGGGTTTTTTTGGGGTCAGGGGGTTTTTGGGGTTTTTTGGGGTGGGGTTTTTGGGTCTGGGGGTTTCTGGGGTTTCTGGGATCAGGGTTTTTTTTGGGTCTGGGGGTTTCGGGGGTTTTTGGGTCTGGGGGTTTCTGGGATCAGGGGTTTTTTTTTGGGTCTAGGGGTTTCTGGGTTTCTGGGGTGGGTTTTTGGGTCTGGGGTGGGTTTTTTTGGTCTGGGGGTTTCTGGGGTGGGTTTTTTTGGGGTCTGGGGGTTTCTGGGGTTTTTGGGTCTGGGGGGTTTCTGAGGTGGGTTTTTTGGGTCTGGGGGTTTTTGGGGTTTCTGGGGTGGGTTTTTTTTGGGGTTTTTGGGTCTGGGGGTTTCTGGGATCAGGGTTTTTTTTGGGTCTGGGGGTCTTTGGGGTTTTTGGGTCTGGGGGTTTCTGGGGTGGGTTTTTTTGGGGTCAGGGGTTTCTGAGGATTTTTAGGGTTTTTGGGTCTGGGGGTTTTGGTGTTTTTGGGGTGGGTTTTTTTTGGGTCTGGGGGTTTCTGGGGTGGGTTTTTTTGGGGTCTGGGGGTTTCTGGGGTGGGTTTTTGGGTCTGGGGGTTTCTGGGGTGGGTTTTTGGGTCTGGGGGTTTCTGGGGTGGGGTTTTTTTGGGTCTGGGGGTTTCTGGGGTGGGTTTTTTTTGGGGTCAGGGGGTTTCTGGGGTGGGTTTTTTTGGGGTTTTTGGGTCTGGGGGTTTCTGGGGTGGATTTTTTGGGTCTGGGGGTTTTTGGGGTGGTTTTGGGGTGGGTTTTTTTGGGGTCTGGGGGTTTTTGGGGTGGGGTTTTTTTTGGGGTTTTTGGGTCTGGGGGTTTCTGTGGTGGGTTTTTTGGGTCTGGGGTTTTTTTGGGATTTCTGGGGGTTTTTGGGTCTGGGGGTTTTGGGTTTTTTGGGTCTGGGGTTTCTGGGATCAGGGTTTTTTTTTGGGGTCTGGGAGTTTCTGGGGTTTTTGGGTCTGGGGGTTTTTGGGGTGGGTTTTTTTTGGGGTCAGGGGGTTTTTGGGGGTTTCTGGGATTTTTAGGGTTTTTTGGGGTGGGTTTTTAGGGTCTGGGGGTTTCTGGGGTGGATTTTTTTGGGTCTGGGGGTGTTTTTGGGGGTCCCACCTGCAGCGTGGCGCCCCCGATGAGGTCCCGGGGGTCCACCACGTTCCCCAGGGATTTGGGTGGTTTTGGGTGGTTTTTGGGGTATTTTGGGTGGTTTTGGGTGGTTTTTGGGGTATTTTGGGTGGTTTTTGGGGTATTTTGGGTGGTTTTGGGTGGTTTTTGGGGTATTTTGGGTGGTTTTTGGGGTATTTTGGGTGTATTTTGGGTGGTTTTTGGGGTATTTTGGGTGTTTTTGGGGTCCCACCTGCAGCGTGGCGCCCCCGATGAGGTCCCGGGGGTCCACCACGTTCCCCAGGGATTTGCTCATCTTGCGGCCCTGGGGGTCCCGAACCAGCGAGTGCAGCAGAACCTGGGGGGGCAGCGGGCACTGGGACCCCCGAAATGGGGATGGGGACCCCGAAAATGGGGATGGGGACCCCGAAAACGGGATCTGGGACCCTGAAAATGGGGGAAAGGAGCCCAAAAATGGGGATGGGGACCCTAAAAATGGGGGAAAGTAGCCCAAAAATGGGATCAGGGACCCCAAAAATAGGGATGGGGAGCCCAAAAATGGGAATGGGGACCCCGAAAATGGGGAAAAGGAGCCCAAAAATGGGGATGGGGACCCCAAAAAGGGGATCAGGGAGCCCAAAAATGGGGGAAAAGAGCCCAAAATGGGATCAGGGACCCCAAAAATAGGGATGGGGACCCCAAAAATGGGGATGGGGACCCTAAAAATGGGGGAAAGGAGCCCAAAAATGGGATCTGGGACCCCCGAAAATGGGGGAAAGGAGCCCAAAAATGGGGAAAAGGACCCCAAAAATAGGGATGGGGAGCCCAAAAATGGGAATGGGGACCCCGAAAATGGGGAAAAGGAGCCCAAAAATGGGGATGGGGATCCCAAAAAGGGGATCAGGGAGCCCAAAAATGGGGGAAAGGAGCCCAAAAATGGGATTGGGGACACTGAAAATGGGGATGGGGACCCCAAAAATGGGGATGGGGACCCCAAAAAACGGGATCTGGGACCCCGAAAATGGGGGAAAGGAGCTAAAAAATGGGGATGGGGACCCCGAAAATGGGATTGGGGACACCAAAATGGGGAAAAGGAGCCCAAAAATGGGGATGGGGACCCCCAGGGACACTTGGGGACATCTGGGGACCCTTGGGGACCCCTGGTGATCCTTGGTGACACTTGGGGACCCTTGGGGACACCAAGAACCCAACGAGGAACCCCAAAACCCAACCAAACCCTCGGGAATTTGGGGATTTTGGGACATTTGGGACACTTGGTGACCCCCTGGGGACCCTTGGGGACCCTTGGGGACATCTGGGGACACAAGAACCCAACGAGAAACCCCAAAACCCAACGAGTAACCCCAAAACCCAACCAAACCCTCGGGAATTTGGGGATTTTGGGACATTTGGGGACCCCTGGAGACCTTTAGTGACCCTTGGTGACCCCTGGGGACACTTGGGGACAGATGGGGACAGATGGGGACACCAAGAACCCAACGAGGAACCCCAAAACCCGACCCAACCCTCGGGAATTTGGGGATTTTGGGACACTTGGGGACCCTTGGTGACCCCTGTGACCGTTGGGGGACCCTTGGGGTCATCTGGGGACCCTCGGTGACCCTCGGTGACCCTTGGGGACATTCAGGGGACATTTGGGGACACCAAGAACCCAACGAGGAACCCCAAAACCCGACCCAAACCCTTGGGAATTTGGGGATTTTGGGACATCTGGGGACCCTTGGGGACCCTTGGTGACGCTTGGTGACATCTGGGGACCCTTGGGGACATCTGGGGACCCTCGGTGACCCTTGGGGACACTCAGGGGACATCTGGGGACACCAAGAACCCAACGAGGAACCCCAAAACCCAACCAAACCCTCGGGAATTGGGGGATTTTGGGACATTTGGGGACCCCTGGAGACCTTTAGTGACCCTTGGTGACCCCTGGGGACACTTGGGGACCCTTGGGGACACCAAGAACCCAACGAGGAACCCCAAAACCCAACCCAACCCTCGGGAATTGGGGGATTTTGGGACATTTGGGGACCCCTGGTGACCCCTGGTGACCCTTGGGGACCCTTGGGGGACACTCAGGGGACATCTGGGGACACCAAGAACCCAACGAGAAACCCCAAAACCCAACGAGGAACCCCAGAACCCGACCCAACCCTCGGGAATTTGGGGATTTTGTGACCCTTGGTGACCCCTGGTGACCCTTGGGGACCCCTGGTGACCCTTGGTGACCCTTGGGGACATTGGGGACATTGGGGGACAGTGTCACCTGAGTGAAGGGCAGCTGTCCCGTCAGCTGCTGGCCCAGCATCACCATCCTGGCCACCCAGAAGAACAGGAGGTCACTGCCCGTCACCAGCAGGGAATTGGGGTAAAAACGGCCAAAATCGGGGCTCTGGGGACATTGGGGACATTGGGGACACTGGGGACATTTGGGGACATTTGGGGACATTGGGGACATTGGGGACATTGGGGACATTGGGGACATTGAGGACATTGGGGACATTGGGGGACATTGGGGACATTGGGGACATTGAGGACATTGGGGACATTGGGGGGATTGGGGACATTGGGGACATTGGGGACATTTGGGGCACATTGGGGGACATTGGGGACACTGAGGGGACATTGGGGGTGTTGGGGACATTGAGGGGATTTGGGACATTGGGGACATTGGGGACATTGGGGGGATTTGGGACATTGGGGGATTGGGGGGATTGGGGACACTGAGGGGACATTGGGGACATTGGGGACATTGGGGGATTTGGGGACACTGGGGACACTGGGGGGATTGGGGACATTGGGGGGGATTGGGGACATTGGGGGGATTGGGGACATTTGGGGACATTTGGGGACATTGGGGACATTGGGGACATTGGGGACATTGGGGACATTGGGGACATTGGGGGGATTTGGGGACATTTGGGGACATTTGGGGACATTTGGGGACATTTGGGGACTTTGGGGTCTCACCTGGTCGGGCCCAGCCCAGGGCGGCGAAGGGGAAGAGGGCGGAGCTGAACCAGGTGTCCAAAACGTCGGGGTCTGGGGACAGGAAAGTGTCACCAAAGGTCACCAAAGGTCACCAAAGGTTACATTTAAACCTCAAAATAACCCAAAGAAAAATTAAAAAAAAACCAAAAAAATTAAAATAAAAAAACCCCAAAAAAACTGGAAAAAAACCCCCCAAAATCTGAAAAAAACCCCAAAAATCAGAAAAAAACCCCCAAAATCTCAGAATTTCCCCTCAATTTTTTTCGGGACCACTCCCCAAATTTCAGGCCCCGCCCCCTCAGGTCTCACCTTGCTGCAGGTGCAGCTCGTGGGGGGATGAAATTTCACATTAAAATACCTCAAAAAAACCCAAAAAATCCCCCAAAAATTCCCAAAAAACCCTCAAAAAACCCCAAAAAACCCCCAAAAAAATCTCAGAATTTCCCCTCGATTTTTTCAGGACCCCTCCCCAAATTTCAGGCCCCGCCCCCAGGTCTCACCTTGCTGCAGGTGCAGCTTGTGGGGGGCATCAAAAATTACATTAAAATACCCCAAAAAAAATCAAAGAAAATTTAAAAAAAACCCCAAAAAATCCCAAAAAATCAGAATTTCCCCCCGATTTTTTCGGGACCCCCTCCCCAAATTCCAGGCCCCGCCCCCAGGTCTCACCTTGCTGCAGGTGCAGCTCGTGGGCGGGGCAGCCCAGGGCCCCCGCGGCCGCCGCCCTCCGCCTCGTCCTGGCTCCGCCCCACGAACCACGGCCCCTCCTCCTCCTGCTGGAGCTCCGCCCCCTCGGGCTCACCTGGCGTGCAGGTGTGGGCGGGGCCGGGGCCTCACCTGGTAGGCGGGGACCGCGGTGACCCCACCAGAGCTGGCGGGAAAGGCACCAATCCCTGCACGGGGGAGGGGAGAGGGGCACTCGGGACACGCCCACTGCAGCGGGGACACGCCCAGAATAGATGAAACCCCGCCCACCACACCTGGGGCACGCCCACTACCCATGGGACACACCCACAAGAGCTGAGACCCCCGCCCCTCGGGCCTGGAACATGCCCATTGCACCTGGGACACGCCCACTGCTGCTGGGACACACGCCCATCACACATAGGACACGCCTACTACAGCTGAGACACGCCCACTGCAGCTGGGACACACCCATTACCCATGGGACACCGCCCAGAATAGATGAAACCCCGCCCACCACACCTGGGACACCGCCCACTACACCGGGGACACGCCCATCGCAGTTGGGACACGCCCACTACCCATGGGACACGCCCACTAGAGCTGAGACCCCGCCCCTCAGGCCTGGAACATGCCCATTGCACCAGGGACACGCCCACCGCAGCTGGACACGCCCACCGCAGCCGGGACACGCCCACTACACCAGGGACACCGCCCAGAATATATGAAACCCCGCCTGCCACATCTGGGACACGCCCACTAGCCATGGGACACGCCCACCGCAGTTGGGACACTCCCACTACCCATGGGACACGCCCCACCGCAGCTGGGACACTCCCAGCACACCTGGGACACGCCCAAAAGAGCAGAGACCCCGCCCCTCCTACCTGAGATACACCAATGAGATCTCAGACCCCGCCCCAACACCTGAGACTCCTCCCCCAACAGCTGAGGCCACGCCCACCAATGCTGAGACCCTCCCACCACACACGAGCCCCTCCCCTTCCCCTGGAGCCCCTCCCACTCCCCTCTGCCCCTCCCTCCTCAGCTAAGCCCCTCCCCATCCACAAGCCCCTCCCCTTCACATGAGACCCCTCCCCTCCCCAAGCCCCTCCCCCGAGCGTGGCCCCGCCCCTCCCTGGCCCCGCCCCTCACCCCGCGCTGCCCATCCAGCTCCTCCAGTTCTTGGCGTGGAACTCGGGCACCAGGCGGAGCCGCCCCGACGCCACCGCCTGGCACAGGTGAGACCCCAGGTGAGACACACCCACAGGTGAGACCCCCAGAATGTCCCCAACCTGTCCCCGACATCACCGCCTGGCACAGGTGAGAGAGACCCCAGGTGAGACAGCCCCTAAATGTCCCCAGCCCCACCCCCCCAGGTGTATCTCAGGTGTGCCCAGGTATGCCAAGGTGTGTGCCCAGGTGTGCCCAGGTGCTCCAGGTGTGTGCCCAGGTGTCCCCAGTCTCACCTGCAGCACCCCCTGGGCCATGTCCCCCAGGTGTGTGTGACCTCCCCCAGGTGTCCCCAGGTGTGCCCCCCCAGGTGTGACCAGGTATCCCCAGATGTGCCCAGGTGTGTCCCAGGTCTATCCCAGCTGTCCCCAGGTGTGTGTCACCCCCCAGGTGTGCCCAGGTGTGCCCCCGGTCTCACCTGCAGCGCCTCCCTGGCCATGTCCCCGCAGGTGAGGAACCACTGACGCTTCAGCAGGAACTCAACGACATCACCGGAGCGGCTGCGGGGACAGGGGACACCTGGGGACACCTGGGGACACCTGGGGGACACCTGGGCACACCTGGGGGACACCTGGGGACACCTGGGGACACCTGGGGACACCTGGGGATACCTGGGGACAGCTGGGGACAGCTGGGGACAGCTGGAGACAGCTGGGGACAGCTGGGGACACACCTGGGGATACCTGAGAGACACCTGGGGACAGCTGGGGACACACCTGGGGACACCTGGGGACACCTGGGGACAGCTGGGGACAGCTGGGGACAGCTGGGGACACCTGGGGATACCTGGGGACACCTGGGGATACCTGAGGGACACCTGAGGGGACACCTGGGGACAGCTGGAGACACCTGGGGACACCTGTGTACCTGCACAGGGCAGGGCCATGGTGTGGGGGGATGTTGGGGACAGATGAGGTGACCCCAGGTGTGTTACCTGCACAGGGGCAGGGCCATGGCACAGGGTGACATTGGGGACAGGTGAGGTGACACTGGTGACACCTGGGCACAGGTGTGTTACCTGCACAGGGGGAGGGTCATGGCACAGGGTGACATTGGTGACATTGGCGACATTGGGGACAGCTGAGGTGACATTGGGGACAGGTGAGGTGACATTGGTGACATTGGTGACCCCAGGTGTGTTACCTGCACAGGGGCAGGGTCATGGCGTGGTGGGACATTGGGGACAGGTGAGGTGACATTGGGGACAGGTGAGGTGACATTGGTGACCCCAGGTGTGTTACCTGCACAGGGGCAGGGCCATGGCGTGGGGGATGTTTGGGGACAGGTGAGGTGACATTGGTGACACTGGTGACCCCAGGTGTGTTACCTGCACAGGGGCAGGGTCATGGCACAGGGTGACACTGGGGACAGGTGAGGTGACCCCAGGTGTGTTACCTGCACAGGGGCAGGGTCATGGCGTGGTGGGACATTGGGGACAGGTGAGGTGACATTGGGGACAGGTGTGTTACCTGCACAGGGGCAGGGTCATGGCGTGGTCGGTCACCCCCCCGGAGCAGCCCCCGCTGGGCCAGCGCTGCCACCACCTGAGCACGGGCCTGGAACCTGGGGACACCCTGGGGACACACAGGGGACAGTGGGGACACCCTGGGGACATTGGGGACAGTGGGGGGATTGGGGGACACTGAGGGGACATTGGGGGACATTGGGGGGATTGGGGACATTGGGGACATTGGGGACATTGGGGACATTGGGGGCATTGGGGACATTGGGGGGATTGGGGACATTGGGGGGATTGGGGACATTGGGGACATTGGGGACATTGGGGACATTGGGGGGATTGGGGACATTGGGGACATTGGGGACATTGGGGACATTGGGGGGATTGGGGACATTGGGGACATTGAGGGGATTGGGGGACAGCAAGGGGACATTGAGAACATTGAGGGGACATTGGGGACATTGGGGACATTGGGGACATTGGGGGGATTGGGGACACTGAGGGGGACATTGGGGCACTGAGGGGGACATTGGGGACATTGAAGGGACATTGGGGACATTGAGGGGACATTCCTGGAGACACGGGCCAGGTTTGGGGACACTTTGGAACCGTTTTTGGGTTATTTTTTGGGACACTTTAGGGTCATTTTGGGGACAGTTTAGGATCATTTTTGGTGACACTTTGGGGCCATTTTTGGGGCCATTTGGGGTCATTTTTTGGGACAGTTTGGGGACACTTTGGGGCCATTCTTTGGGTTATTTTTGGGACACTTTGGGGACAGTTTGGAGTAATTTTTGGGGCCATTTTTGGTGACACTTTGGGGCCATTTGGGGTCAATCTGGAGTAATTTTTGGGATAATTTTTGGGGCTGTTTGGGGACACTTTGGGGTCATTTGTGGGGACACTCTGGGGCCATTTTTGGGGACACTCTGGGGCCATTTTTGGTGACACTTTGGGGCCATTTTTGGGGTAATTTTTGGGGCCATTTGGGGGACACTTTGGGGTCATTTTTGGGGACACTTTGGGATCATTTTTGGTGACACTTTGGGGCCATTTTTGGGGCCATTTGGGGTCAATCTGGAGTAATTTTTGGGGTAATTTTTGGGGCTGTTTGGGGACACTTTGGGGCCATTTTTGGGGACACTCTGGGGCCATTTTTTGGGGACACTTTGGGGCCGTTTGGGCTCAATTTTGGGGACACTTTGGGGCCATTTTTGGGGACACTTTGGGGCCGTTTTTGGGGACACTTTGGGGCCGTTTGGGGCCATTTTTGGGGACACTTTGGGGCCATTTTTGGGGACACTTTGGGGTCATTTTTGGGGATACTTTGGAGTCATTTTTGGGGCCATTTGGGGCCGTTTTTGGGGTCGCACCTGCAGCCACCCCCCCCCCCGGGGGACACAGGGTGCCGTCGTCAGCGATGACCGAGAGCAGCGGCAGCGCG
>JANCRA010000505.1:0-33554 GCA_024362935.1 Setophaga petechia
CCCAAAACCCCAAATGTCAATTTAGGGGACCCCAAAACCCCAAATGTGGAATTTGGGGGGTCCTAAAAATCCCAAATGTGGATTTGGGGATCCCTGTGGGATTTAGGGACCCCAAATGTGGATTTGGGGGTCCCCAAAACTTTCCTGTAGGATTTTGAGTTCCCCAAACCCCAAAATAGGATTTGAGGGATCCCCAAACCCCAAATGTGGATTTGGGGGATCCTAAAAGTTCCCTGTGGGATTTGGGATCCCAAAACCCCAAATGTGGATTTAGGGGACCCCAAAACCCCAAATCCAATTTTGGGCTCCCCCCCAACACAATTTTGGGGCCATTTCCCATAAAAACCCCCCAAAAAACCCCAAATAACTAAAACCCCAAATAACCCCAAATAACAAAAACCCCAAATAACAAAAACCCAAAAAACCCCAAAAAACCCCAAATAACAAAAACCCCAAAAACCCCCAAAAAACCCAAAAAACCCAAATAACAAAAAACCCCAATAACCCCCAAAACCCCAAAAAACCCCAAATAACAAAAAACCCCAAAAACCCCCAAAACCCCAAATAACAAAAACCCCAAAACCCCCAAATAACAAAAATCCCAAAAAAAACCCCAAAACCCCAAAAAAACCCCAAATAACGAAAACCCCAAAAACCCCAAAAACCCCAAAACCCCAAATAACAAAAACCCAAAAAAACAAAAACCCCAAAAACCCCAAATAACAAAAACCCAAAAAACCCCAAATAACAAAAACCCCAAATAACCCCAAATAACAAAAACCCAAAAAACCCCCAAAACCCCAAATAACAAAAACCCCAAAAACCCCAAAAACCCCAAATAACAAAAACCCCCAAAAACCCCAAATAACAAAAAACCCCAAAAACCCCAAAACCCCAAATAACAAAATCCACGATGACGCCGAAATGCTGCGACCCCGCTCCTGTTCCTGTCCCCTTGTTTGGGGACAAAAGGGACAAAACCGAGCCCGTGTGGGGACACCGGGGGACACCGGGGTGTCCCCAATCGCGTCACAGGTGCCACCGGGGTGTCCCCAAATGCGTCACAGGTGCCACCGGGGTGTCCCCAAATGCGTCACAGGTGCCACCGGGGTGTCCCCAAAGGCGGTGACAAAACCGATCCCATGTGGGGACATCAGGTGACACTGGGGTGTCCCCAAACGCGGTGACAAAGCCGAGCCCATTTGGGGACACCGGGTGCCACCGGGGTGTCCCCAATCGTGTCACAAACCGATCCCACTTGGGGACACCGGGGGACACCGGGGTGTCCCCAATCGCGTCACAGGTGCCACCGGGGTGTCCCCAAATGCGTCACAGGTGCCACCGGGGTGTCCCCAATCGTGTCACAAACCGATCCCGTGTGGGGACACCGGGTGCCACCGGGGTGTCCCCGAGCGCGGTGACAAAGCCGATCCCATGTGGGGACACCGGGTGCCACCGGGGTGTCCCCGAGCGCGGTGACAAAGCCGATCCCATTTGGGGACACCGGGTGCCACCGGGGTGTCCCCGAGCGCGGTGACAAAGCCGATCCCATTTGGGGACACCGGGTGCCACCGGGGTGTCCCCAAATGTGTCACATGACCAATCGCATTTGGGGACACCGGGTGCCACCGGGGTGTCCCCAATCGTGTCACATGACCAATCCCTTTTGGGGACACCGGGTGCCACCGGGGTGTCCCCGAGCGCGTCACAAACCCCAAGGGTGTCCCCGATGTCCCCAAGGGTGTCCCCAAATGTCCCCAAGGTGTCACATGACGCGGCAGCAGCGCTGCTTCCCCGCGGGGCCCTCCGGGGCCGGCGCCGTCAGCCGCAGCAGGGGCGGGTCCCCGATGATGTCCCCAGTGATGTCCCCGAGGGTGTCCCCGGTGTCCCCGAGGGTGTCCCCGGTGTCGCCGAGGGGCGGCTCGGGGTTTTTGGGGCGGTTTTGGGGGTTTTTGGGGTCGCCCTTTGGGGCTTTGGCGGCCGCCCGGTGCCGTTTGAGGTCGGCCAGGGTGTGCGGGTGGCTTCTGTCACCCGAGGGACAGCGAGGGGACCTTGGGGACAGCGGGGACGCGGCGGAGCCGTTGGGGTGCGGGGACAGCGGGGACGGCTCCGAGGGGACGGCGGGGGGCGGGTCCTGAGGGGACACAAACAGGGCGGGAGGTGACAATGGGGACAATGGGGACACTCGGGGTTGTCCCCAGCGGTGTCACCGTTGTCCCCTCCCGGTGTCACCCCCAGCACGAGTGTCCTCCCCACCAAGGCACTGATGTCACCCCGTGTTGTCCCCAAGGTCCTCAAGGTCCCACACTCCCAATGTCCCCCCAACATTGTCCCCAGTGTCCCCGATGTCCCCAGTGTCCCCCTACATTGTCCCCAATGTCCCCAAGGTCCCTCACCCCAATGTCCCTCCACATTGTCCCTAATGTCCCCAAGGTCCTGTGTTGTCCCCAGGTGTCCCTAACCCCCAATCCCCCAATGTCCCCAATGTCCCCAGTGTCCCTCACCCCCAATGTCCTCAATGTCCCTCACCCCCAAGATGTCCCCAATGTCCCCAGACCCCCGATGTCCCCGATGTCCCCAGTGTCCCCAATCCCCCAATGTCCCCAGTGTCCCTCATCCTTGAGGTGTCTCCAGTGTCCCCAACGTCCCCAAACCCCAATGACCCCAATGTTCTTGATGTCCCCAATGTCCCCAATGTCCCCAGTGATTCCCCAATGTCCCCAATGTCCCTCACCCCCGAGGTGTCCCCGCTGTCCCCAATGTCCCTGATGTCCCCAACCTCCCAATGTCCCCTATGTCCCTGATGTCCCCATTGTCCTCAATGTCTCCACTGTTCCCAATGTCCCCAATGTCCCTCATGTGCCCAATGTCCCTGATGTCCCCAATCCCTCAATGTCCCTCATGTCCCCAACATCCCCAAATGTCCCTGACATCTCCAATGTCCCCAATGTCCCCAAAGTCCCCAATGTCATCCCAATGTCCCTCACCCCCAATGTCCCCAATATCCCTCACCCCCAATGTCCCCAATGTCCCCAGCGTCCCCAATGTCTGCAGTGTCCCCAAAGTCCCTGATGTCCCCAATCCCCTCAACGTCCCCACTGTCCCCACTGTCCCCAATGTCCCTCAGCTCTGAGGTGTCCCCGCTGTCCCTCCGCGGTGTCCGGCCGGTGGCAGCGGTGGCCGCGTCTTGGTGGCCGTGCCCTCAGCGGTGGTGACAGTGACGGTGGCCCTGTCCTCGTCCTTTCTGTCCCTGAGGTGTCCCCAATGTCCTTCACCCCCAACATCCCCGATGTCCTCAATGTCCCCAAAATCCCCAATGTCCCCAATGTCCCTCATCCTCAAGGTGTCTCAAATGTCCCCAATGTCCCTGATGTCCTCAGCATCCCCAATGTCCTCAATGTCCCCAATGTCTTCAATCCCCCAATGTCCCCAATGTCCCCAATGTCCTCAATGTCCCTGATGTCCCCAATGTCCCCCAGTGTCCCAATGTCCCCAATCCCCCAATGTCCCCAACATCCCCAATGTCCCCCCAATGTCCCCAATGTCCCCAGTGTCCCAATGTCCCCAATGTCTCCAACCCCCCCAATGTCCCCAGCGTCCCCCAATGTCCCCAATCCCCCAATGTCCCCAGTGTCCCTGATGTCCCCAGTGTCCCCAAAGTCCTTGATGTCCCTCACATACCTAATGTCCCCAGTGTCCCCAATGGCCCCAATGTCCCCAATGTCCCCGAAGTCCCTGATGTCTCCAAATCCCCCAGTGTCCCTGATGTCCCCAGCGTCCCCAAAGTCTTTGATGTCCCTCACATCCCCACTGTCCCCAATATCCCCAACATCCCCAATGTCCCTGATGTCCTCAGTGTCCCCCAATGTCCCCAGTCCCCCAATGTCCCCAGTCCCCCAATGTCCCCAGTCCCCTAATGTCCCCAGTGTCCCAATGTCCCCAATGTCTCCAATCCCCCAATGTCCCTGACATCTCCAATGTCCCCAATGTCCCCAGCTCTCCAACAACCCCAATGTCCCCAATGTCACCCCAATGTCCCTCACCCCCAATGTCCCCAATGTCCTCAATGTCCCCAATGTCTGCAATGTCCCCTAAGTCCCTGATGTCCCCAACACACCCAACGTCCCTGATGTCCCTGCTGTCCCCAATGTCCCCAATATCCCCAACATCCCCAATGTCCCTGATGTCCCCAGTGTACCCCAATGTCCCCAGTCCCCCAATGTCTCCAATCCCCCAATGTCCCTGATGTCCCCAATGTCCCTGATGTCTGCAATGTCCCCGAAGTCCCTGATGTCCCCAATCTCCCAATGTCTCCCATGTCCCTGATGTCCCCAACACACCCAACGTCCCCAATGTCCCTGCTGTCCCCAATGTCCCCAATATCCCCAACATCCCCAATGTCCCTGATGTCCCCAATGTCCCCCAATGTCCCCAGTCCCCCAATGTCTCCAATCCCCCAATGTCCCTGATGTCCCCAGCGTCCCCCAATGTCTGCAATGTCCCCAATGTCCCCGATGTCCCCAGTGCCCCCAAAGTCTTTGATATCCCTCACATCCCCACTGTCCCCAATATCCCCAACATCCCCAATGTCCCTGATGTCCCCAGTGTCCCCCAATGTCCCCAATGTCTCCAATCCCCCAATGTCCCTGACATCTCCAATGTCCCCAATGTCCCCAGCTCTCCAACGACCCCAATGTCCCCAATGTCACCCCAATGTCCCTCACCCCCAGTGTCCCCAATGTCACCCCGATGTCCCCAACGTCCCCAACATCCCCAATGTCCCCACTGTCCCTCACCCCGGCCCCTCCGCGGTGCGCGCCCCGGTGGCAGCGGTGGCCGCGGCTCGGTGGCCGCGCCCTCGGCGGCGGTGACAGCGGTGACAGCGGTGGCAGCGGTGACAGCGGTGACAGTGACAGCGGTGGCAGTGCTGGTGGCAGTGCTGGTGGCCCTGTCCTCGTCCTCGCTGTCCCCGGGGTGTCCCCAGACGATGGCCTCGCGCTGCAGCTCCCGGCGGGTAGCGGCTGGAGCGCTCCGACAGGCTGGCGCGGCGAAACACCTTCCTGCAACACCGGGGACTTGGGGGATTTATGGGATTTTGGGGCTTTTTATGGGATTTGGGGGATTATGGGATTTATGGGGTTTTGGAGGATTTAGGGGTTTGGGGGATTATGGGAATTATGGTGGTTTGGGGTTTAGGGGATTTGGGGATTTGTGGGGTTTAGGGGATTTTGGGGATTTGTGGGGTTTAGGGGATTTTGGAGATTTGTGGATTTTGGGGTTATGGGATTTATGGGATTTTGGGGGTTTGTGGGGTTTTGGAGGATTTATGGGATTTAGGGGTTTGGGGGTTTATGGGAATTTTGGGGGTTTGGGGAATAGGGGATTTGGGGATTTTGGGGATTTATGGGATTTTGGGGATTTGTAGGGTTTTGGAGGATTTAGGGAATTTTGGGGTTTGGGGTTTAGGGGGCTTTATGGGAATTTTGGGGTTATGGGATTTTGGGGATTAATGGATTTTGGGGTTATGAGATTTTGGAGATTTGGGGATTTGTGGGGTTATGAGATTTTGGAGATTTGTGGATTTTGGAGTTATGGGATTTATGGGATTTTGGGGATTTGTGGGGTTTTGGAGGATTCAGGGGATTTAGGGGTTTGGGGTTTAGGGGGGTTTATGGGAATTTTGGGGTTATGAGATTTTGGGGATTTGTGGATTTTGGGGTTATGGGATTTATGGGATTTTGGGGGTTTATGGGGTTTTGGAGGATTTAGGGGTTTGGGGGTTTATGGGAATTTTGGGGGTTTGGGGAATAGGGGATTTGGGGATTTTGGGGATTTATGGGATTTTGGAGATTAGTGGATTTTGGGGTTATGGGATTTATGGGATTTTGGGGGTTTGTGGGGTTTAGGAGGATTTAGGGGATTTAGGGGTTTGGGGTTTAGGGGGGTTTATGGGAATTTTGGGGTTATGGGATTTTGGGGATTTGTGGATTTTGGGGTTATGAGATTTTGGAGATTTGTGGATTTTGGGGTTATGGGATTTATGGGGTTTTGTGGATTTTGGGGTTATGGGATTTATGGGGGTTTGGGAGTTTGTGGGGTTTTATGGGATTTAGGGGTTTGGGGGTTTATGAGAATTATGGGGTTTATGGGAATTTTGGGGTTATGGGATTTATGGGGATTTGTGGATTTTGGGGTTATGGGATTTATGGGATTTTGGGGGTTTGTGGGGTTTTATGGGATTTAGGGGTTTGGGGGTTTATGGGGGTTTATGGGAATTATGGGGATTGGAGATTAGGGGATTTGGGGATTTTGGGGTTATGGGATTTATGGGATTTTGGGGATTTGGGGGGTTTATGGGAATTATGGGGTTTATGGGGGTTTATGGGAATTACGGGGGTTTGGGGTTTTTTGGGATTTTAGAATTATGGGATTTATGGGATTTTGGGGATTTATGGGATTTTGGGGATTTGTGGGGTTTTGGAGGATTTATGGGATTTAGGGGTTTGGGGGTTTATGGGAATTTTGGGGGTTTGGGGTTTAGGGGATTTGGGGATTTTGGGGATTTATGGGATTTTGGGGATTTGTGGATTTTGGAGTTATGGGATTTTGGGGATTTGTGGATTTTGGGGTTATGGGATTTATGGGATTTTGGGGGTTTGTGGGGTTTAGGAGGATTTAGGGAATTTAGGGGTTTGGGGTTTAGGGGGGTTTATGGGAATTTTGGGGTTATGGGATTTTGGGGATTTGTGGATTTTGGGGTTATGGGATTTATGGGGTTTTGGGGGTTTGTGGGGTTTTATAGGATTTAGGGGTTTGGGGGTTTATGGGGGTTTATGGGAATTATGGGGATTGGAGATTAGGGGATTTGGGGATTTTGGGGTTATGGGATTTATGGGATTTTGGGGATTTGGGGGGTTTATGGGATTATGGGGTTTATGGGGGTTTATGCGAATTACGGGGGGTTGGGGTTTATGGGATTTTAGGATTATGGGATTTATGGGATTTTGGGGATTTGTGGGATTTTGGGGATTTGTGGGGTTTAGGAGGATTTATGGGATTTAGGGGTTTGGGGTTTAGGGGAATTTTGGGGGTTTGGGGAATAGGGGATTTGGGGATTTTGGGGAATTATGGGATTTTGGGGATTTGTGGGGTTTTGGAGGATTTATGGGATTTAGGGGTTTGAGGTTTATGGGGGTTTATGGGGATTTTGGGGGTTTGGGGTTTATGGGGTTTGGGGATTTTGAGGTTATGGGATTTTGGGGATTTTGGGGATTTGTGGGGTTTTGGAGGATTTAGGGGTTTGAGGGTTTATGGGAATTATGGGGGTTTGGGGGTTTATGGGAATATTGGGGGTTCGAGGTTTAGGGGATTTGGGGGGATTTATGGGATTTTTGGGATTTGTGGGGTTTTGGAGGATTTAGGGGATTCAGGGGTTTTGGGGGGTTATGGGAATTATGGAGTTTATGGGGGTTTGGGGTTTATGGAAATTATGGGGATTGGAGGTTAGGGGATTTGTGGATTTTGGGGTTATGGGATTTATGGGATTTTGGGGATTTGTGGGGTTTTGGAGGATTTTGGGGTTTTGGGGGGTTTTATGAGATTTAGGGGTTTGAGGTTTATGGGAATTATGGGGTTTATGGGGGTTTATGGGAATTATGGGGGTTTGCGGTTTATGGGATTTTAGGACTACGGGATTTATGGGATTTTGGGGATTTGTGGGGTTTTGGGGATTTATGGGATTTAGGGGTTTATGGGAATTATGGGGGTTTGGGGTTTAGGGGGGTTTATGGCAATTATGGGGTTTATGGGATTTATGGGATTTTGGGGATTTGGGGATTTTGGGGTTATGGGATTTATGGGATTTTGGGGATTTATGGGATTTTGGGGATTTGTGGGGTTTTGGAGGATTTAGGGGTTTGGGGTTTATGGGAATTATGGGGTTAATGGAAATTACGGGGGGTTTGGGGTTTATGGGATTTAGGGATTTTGGGGATTTCTGGGATTTTGGCGATTTTTGGGGATTTATGGGAATTTTGGGGGTTTGGGGAATTGTGGATTTCACCCTGACCCCCTCCCAGTGTCCCCTTGTCCCCTGTGGTGTCCCCAATTTGGGGAGGTGACCCTGTGTCCCCCTTACCCCTGGCTGTCGGACGTTCTCCTCTGCAGCAGGGACTTGTGTCCCTCAGTGTCACCCCAGTGCCACCCAGTGACCCCAGTGCCACCCAGTGACCCCAGTGCCACCCCATGAATGTCCCCAATTTGGGGAGGTGACAGTGCCACCCAGTGACCCCAGTGCCACCCCATTAATGTCCCCAATTTGGGGAGGTGACAGTGCCACCCAGTGACCCCAGTGCCACCCCAATAATGTCCCCAATTTGGGGAGGTGACAGTGCCACCAGTGACCCCAGTGCCACCCCATTAATGTCCCCAATCTGGGGAGGTGACAGTGCCACCCAGTGACCCCAGTGCCACCCCAATAATGTCCCCAATCTGGGGAGGTGACAGTGCCACCAGTGACCCCAGTGCCACCCCATTAATGTCCCCAATCTGGGGAGGTGCCACCGTGTCCCCCTCACCCCCGGCTGCCGGCGCTGGACGTTCTCCTCTGCAGCAGGGACTTGTGTCCCTCAGTGTCACCCCAGTGCCACCCAGTGACCCCAGTACCACCCCATTAATGTCCCCATTAATGTTCCCAATTTGGGGAGGTGACGGTGCACCCCAGTGACCCCAGTGCCACCCATGAATGTCCCCAAGGTGCCACCGTGTCCCCCTCACCCCCGGCTGCCGGCGCTGGACGTTCTCCTCTGCAGCAGGGACTTGTGTCCCTCAGTGCCACCCCAGTGCCACCCACTGATGTCCCCAAGGTGCCACCGTGTCCCCCTCACCCCCGGCTGCCGGCGCTGGACGTTCTCCTCTGCAGCAGGGACTTGTGTCCCTCAGTGCCACCCCAGTGCCACCCACTGATGTCCCCAAGGTGCCACCGTGTCCCCCTCACCCCCGGCTGCCGGCGCTGGACGTTCTCCTCTGCAGCAGGGACTTGTGTCCCTCAGTGCCACCCCAGTGCCACCCACTGATGTCCCCAAGGTGCCACCGTGTCCCCCTCACCCCCGGCTGCCGGCGCTGGACGTTCTCCTCTGCAGCAGGCCCCTGTTCCTCTCCTGCCCTTTCAGCACGGCCGCCCGCTTGTGCTTCAGCTCCAGCAGCTTGGCCCGAACCTCCTCGTCCCCGCACACATCTGGGACAGGGGACACCCCTGTCACCCGGTGCCACCGCAGAGCCACCGCGGCGCCACCAAAGCGTCCCCAAACGCACCCAGGGGCGTCTCCTCCAGCAGCGATTTGGCGCCCAGCTCGGCGCCGTGCGCCACCAGCAGCTCCGCCAGCTGCACCTGCCAAAGGGGACACAAAACGGGTGGGAAAAGGGGAAAATCGGGAAAATCGGGGACTGGGGATGTCCCCGAGGGGTGGCCCGGTGACACACCTGTCCCCAGCAGGCGGCGGCGTGCAGGGGCTGCCACCCGTCGGCGTCGCGCGCGTCGGGGCGGGCGCGGTGCTCCAGCAGCAGCTCGGCCGCCTCCAGGAACCCGTGGGCAGCAGCCACGTGCAGCTGGCAGGGGACAGGGCAGGGGACATGGGGGTGGCACCTGGGTGGCACCTGGGTGGCACCCTGATCCCCCCCAATGTCACCCTGATCCCCCCCAGTGTCACCCAGCTCGGCCGCCTCCAGGAACCCGTGGGCAGCGGCCACGTGCAGCTGGCAGGGGACAGGGCAGGTGGCACCCTGACCCTCCCTGTGTCACCCTGATCCCCCTCAGTGTCACCCTGATCCCCCCCAGTGTCCCCAGCTCGGCCGCCTCCAGGAACCTGTGGGCAGCAGCCACGTGCAGCTGGCAGGGGACAGGGCAGGGGACAGCGCTGGTGGCACCTGGGTGGCACCCTGACCCTCCCAGTGACCCCCAGTGTCACCCTCATCCACTCACAGTGATCCCAGTGCCACCCTGATCCTCCCAGGGACCCCCAGTGCCACCCAGTGACCCCAGTGTCACCCAGTGTCACCCAGTGTCATCCTGATCTTCATCCAGTGACCCCCAGTGTCACCCAGTGTCATCCTGACCCTCCCAGTGTCCCCAGTGTCCCCAGCTCGGCCGCCTCCTCGTGGGCCGCGGCCACGTGCAGCTGGCAGGGGACAGGGCAGGGGACATGGGGGTGGCACCTGGGCGGCACCCTGACCCTCCCAGTGACCCCCCAGTGCCACCCAGTGACCCCAGTGTCGCCCTCATCCACTCACAGTGACCCCAGTGCCACCCTGACCCTCCCAGTGACCCCGGTGCCACCCTGCACACCCCCCCACTGTCCCCTGGTTGTCCCCACCCCAGTGCCACCCTGCCCAGCCCCTGTGCTGTCCCCACGCTGCCCCCTGGCTGTCCCCCCTCACCAGGATGGCCCCGTGCTGTCCCCGTGCTGTCCCCATTCTGTCCCTGTGCTGTCCCCTGGCTGTCCCCCTGCTGTCCCCATCTGTGCCCCTCACCAGGGTGGCCCCGTGCTGTCCCCATGCTGTCCCCCTGCTGTCCCCATCTGTGCCCCTCACCAGGGTGGCCCCGTGCTGTCCCCGGGGTGTGTCCAGCCGCTGTCCCTGCCCTGTCCCCGTGCTGTCCCCAGCTGTCCCCATCTGTCCCCTCACCAGGGTGGCCCCGTGCTGTCCCCATGCTGTCCCTGCCCTGTCCCCAGCTGTCCCCATCTGTGCCCCTCACCAGGGTGGCCCCGTGCTGTCCCCGTGGCGTGTCCAGCCGCTGTCCCTGCCCTGTCCCCATGCTGTCCCCTGCTGTCCCCCTCACCAGGGTGGCCCCGTGCTGTCCCCGGGGCGTGTCCAGCCGCTGTCCCTGCCCTGTCCCCAGCTGTCCCCTGCTGTCCCCCTCACCAGGGTGGCCCCGTGCTGTCCCCGGGGCGTGTCCAGCCGCTGTCCCTCGCGGAGGAGCTGCCGGATCTCGGTGACCATGGCTCGCTCGGGGGCCGCCCGCGCCGCCTCGATGCGCTCCTGCGTGATCCCTGCGCCACCAGGGGTGACACCAGGGGTGACATTGGTGACACCGGTGACACGGTGCCACCCGCCCGGTGACGGTGCTGTCCCCGACACCCACCCTGCCGCGCCATGGCGCTCTCCAGGCACTCCAGGGTGGGCTCGTCCTCGCACAGGTCGTAGGGCATGTTCCCGTCCGAGTTCAGCGCCAGCAGGTCCGCGCCGCTGCGGGGACACACAGGGGACACGGACACTGTCACACCAACGGTCCCCAGGGTGTCCTCACGGTGTCCCCAGGGTGTCCCCAGGTACCTGTGCACGAGGAGCTGCACGAGCCCGCGGTGGCCGCAGGGTGTCCCCAATGTCCCCACTGTCCCCAGTGTCCCCCATGTGGGTACCTGTGCACGAGGAGCTGGACAAGGCCGCGGTGGCCGCAGGGTGTCCCCAATGTCCCCAATGTGTCCCCAGTGTCCCCAGGGTGTGGTACCTGTGCACGAGGAGCTGCACGAGGCCGCGGTGGCCGCAGGGTGTCCCCAGACTGTCCCCAGGGTGTCCCCAGTGTCCCCAGGGTGTGGTACCTGTGCACGAGCAGCTGCACGAGCCCCTGGTGGCCGCAGGGTGTCCCCAGTGTCCCCAATGTCCCCAGTGTGTCCCCAGTGTGTCCCCAATGTCCCCAGGTACCTGTGCACAAGGAGCTGGACGAGGCCGCGGTGGCCGCAGGGTGTCCCCAATGTCCCCAGGGTGCCCCAATGTGTCCCCAGTGTGTCCCCAATGTCCCCAGGGTGCCCCAATGTGTCCCCAGTGTGTCCCCAATGTCCCCGGGGTGTGGTACCTGTGCACGAGGAGCTGCACGAGGCCGCGGTGGCCCCAGTGTGTCCCCAGGGTGTCCCCAATGTCCCCAGGGTGTCCCCCGGGGTGTGGTACCTGTGCACGAGCAGCTGCACGAGGCCGCGGTGGCCCCAGTGTGTCCCCAGGGTGTCCCCAATGTCCCCAGGGTGTCCCCAGGGTGTGGTACCTGTGCACGAGGAGCTGCACGAGCCCGCGGTGGCCCCAGGGTGTCCCCAATGTCCCCAGGGTGCCCCAGTGTGTCCCCAATGTCCCCAATGTCCCCAGGGTGTGGTACCTGTGCACGAGGAGCTGCACGAGGCCGCGGTGGCCGCAGGGTGTCCCCAATGTCCCCAATGTGTCCCCAGTGTCCCCAGGGTGTCCCCGGGGTGTGGTACCTGTGCACGAGGAGCTGCACGAGGCCCCGGTGTCCGCAGGGTGTCCCCAATGTCCCCAATGTCCCCAGGGTGTCCCCAGGGTGTGGTACCTGTGCACGAGGAGCTGCACGAGCCCCCGGTGGCCGCAGGGTGTCCCCAATGTCCCCAATGTCCCCAGGGTGTCCCCCGGGGTGTGGTACCTGTGCACGAGGAGCTGCACGAGCCCGCGGTGGCCGCAGGGTGTCCCCAATGTCCCCAATGTGTCCCCAATGTCCCCAATGTCCCCAGGGTGTCCCCAGGTACCTGTGCACGAGGAGCTGCACGAGGCCGCGGTGGCCGCAGGGTGTCCCCAATGTCCCCAATGTCCCCAGGTACCTGTGCACGAGGAGCTGGACGAGCCCGCGGTGGCCGCAGGTGGCGGCGGCGTGCAGGGGTGTCCAGAGCTCGGCGTCGCGCGCGTTGGCGTCGGCACCGGAGTCCAGGAGCAGCCGGGCCAGGGGCAGGGAATCGTCAATGCAGCTCTGGGAAAGGGGGAATGGGATGGGAATGGAATGGGAATGGGAATGGGAATAATGGGATTGGGAATAATGGGAATGGGATTGGGAATGGTGGGATTGGGAATGATGGGATTTCATGGTCCAGCAGGAGACAGACCAGGGGCAGGGAATCGTCAGTGCAGCTCTGGGAACTGTGGGAATGGGGTGGGAATGGTGGGAATGGTGGGATTGGGAATGGGAATGGGAATGGGAATGGTGGGAATAATGGGATTGGGAATGGTGGGAATAATGGGATTGGGAATGGTGGGAATGGGAATGCTGGGAATGGGATTGGGAATGGGAGTGGGAATGGGAATGGGAATGGTGGGAATGGGAATGGTGGGAATGGTGGGAATGGGAATGGGAACGGTGGGAATGGGAATGGTGGGAATGGAAATAATGGGAATTGGAATGGTGGGAATGGGAATGGGATTGGGAATAGTGGGAATGGCGGGAATTGTCCAGGAGCAGCCGGGCCAGGGGCAGGGAATTGTCAATGCAGCTCTGGGAACAGCGGGAATGGGATGGGAATGGAATGGGAATGGAATGGGAATGGGAATGGTGGGAATGGTGGGATTGGGAATGGTGGGAATGGGAACGGTGGGATTGGGACTGGGAATGGGAATGGTGGGAATAATGGGATTGGGAATGGCAATGATGGGATTTCATGGTCCAGCAGGAGACGGTCCAGGGGAAGGGAATCGTCAATGCAGCTCTGGGAACGGCAGGAACGGTGGGAATGGGAATGGGAATGGGAACGGTGGGAATGGTGGGAATGGGAATGGGAATGGTGGGATTGGGATTGGGAATGGAGGGAATGGGAATGGTGGGATTGGGAATGCTGGGATTTCATGGTCCAGCAGGAGAGGGACCAGGAGCAGGGAATCGTCAGTGCAGCTCTGGGAATGGTGGGAATGGGAATGGGAATGGTGGGATTGGGAATGGGAATGAAATGGGAATTATGGGAATGGGATTGGGAATGGTGGGAATGGGAATAATGGGATTGGGAATGGGAATGGTGGGATTGGGAATAATGGGAATGGTGGGAATGGGAATAGTGGCATTGGGATAGGTGGGTATGGGATTGGGAATGGTGGGATTGGGACTGGGAATAATGGGAATGACGGGATTGGGAATGGTGGGAATGATGGGATTGGGAATAATGGGATTGGGAATGGGATGGTGGGAATGATGGGATTGGGATTGGGAATAATGGGATTGGGAATAATGGGATTTGGAATAATGGGAATGGTGGGAATGGTCCAGGAGCAGCTGGACCAGAGGGAGGGAATCGTGGATGAAGCTCTGGGAATGGTGGGAATAATGGGATTGGGAATGGTGGGAATAATGGGATTGGGGATAATGGGAATAATGGGATTGGGACTGGGAATGGTGGGAATGGGATTGGGATTCATGGGAATAACGGGATTGGGATTTCATGGTGCAGGAGCAGCCGGAGCAGCGGGAGGGAATTGTCGATGCAGCTCTGGGATTTATAGGATTGGGAATAATGGGAATGCGAATGGGAATGGGATTGGGATTGATGGGAACAATGGGAATAATGGGAATAATGGGAATGGGAATAATGGGATTTTATGGCCCAGAAGCAGCTGGACCAGCAGGAGGGAGTCATCAACGCAGCTCTGGGATTAATGGGATTGGGATTGGGAATGATGGGAATGGGAATAATGGGATTGGGATTGGGAATGATGGGAATGGGAATGGGAATAACGGGATTGGGATTGGGAATGATGGGATTGGGAATGGGAATAACGGGATTGGGAACGGGATTGGGAATGATGGGATTGGGAATGGGAATAACGGGATTGGGATTGGGGTGGGATTGAGGGTGTTGGGATGCCGGAGGTTTATGGGATGGGAGGGATGTGGGAAAGGGGATCAGTGGGATTTGGGATCAGCGGGTGGAGAGGGGAAGGGAAGGATCTGGAGCCGGGACGGAAAAGATTCGGGGTTACCGGGAGAAGGGACGGATTTGGGATCAGCGGGAACGGGATATGGGAAAAACAAAACATGGATCGGGAAAATCAGGGCTCAGGATCAGCGGGTAACGGGGTGGGAAGGGCCTGGGTTTGGGAAAGGTGGGATCTGGGATGGGAAAGGCCTGGATTTGGGAATGGTGGGATTTGGGATGGGAAGGGACTGGATTTGGGATCAGCGGGATCTGGGATCAATGGATGGAGCTGGGATGGGAAGGGACTGGATTTGGGATCACTGAGATCTGGGATCAATGGATAGAACTGGGATGGGGACAACCTGGATTTGGGATCACTGGGATTTGGGATCAGCAGGATCTGGGATCCAAGGATGGAGCTGGGATGGGAATGACCTGGATTTGGGATCACCGGGATTTGGGATGCGAAGGGCCTGGATTTGGGATCAGCAGGATCTGGGATCAATGGATGGAGCTGTGATGCAAAACACCTGGAATTGGGATGGCTGGGATCTGGGATTTGGGATCAGCAGGATTTGGGGTCAATGGATGGGGCTGGGATGGGAATGACCTGGATTTGGGATCACTGGGACCTGGATTTGGGATCACCAGGATGTGGGATGGGAAGGGACTGGATTTGATCCCAGATCAGCAGGATCTGGGATCAATGGATGGAGCTGGGATGGAAAACACCTGGATTTGGGATCACTGGGATCTGGGATGAATGGACGGATCTGGGATGGGAGACACCTGGATTTGGGATGGCTGGGATCTGGGATTTGGGATCACCGGGATCTGGGATGAATGGATGGATCTGGGATGGGAATGACCTGGATTTGGGATGGCTGGGATTTGGGAACACTGGGATCTGGGATGAATGAATGGATCTGGGATGGAAAACACCTGGATTTTGGATCACTGGGATCTGGATTTGGGATCACCAGGATCTGGGATGGGAAGGGACTGGATTTGATCCCAGATCAACGGAATCTGGGATCAATGGATGGATCTGGGATGGAAAACACCTGGATTTGGGATCACCAGGATCTGGGATTTGGGATCAGCAGGATTTGGGGTCAATGGATCAATGGACGGAGCTGGAATGGGAAGGACTTGGATTTGGGATGACCAGGATTTGGGATGGGAAGGGACTGGATTTGATCCCAGATCACTGGAATCTTGGATCAATGGATGGATTTGGGATGGCTGGGATCACTGGGATTTGGGATCAGCAGGATCTGGGATGAACGGATGGATCTGGGATGGGAGACACCTGGATCTGGGATCACTGGGATCTGGGATTTGGGATCAGCAGAATCTGGGATGAATGGATGGAGCTGGGATGGGAAGGGCCTGGATTTGGGATCACCGGGATCTGGGATTTGGGATCAATGGATAGAACTGGGATGGAAGGACCTGGATTTGGGATCAGCAGGATTTGGGGTCAATGGATGGAGCTGGGATGGAAAACACCTGGATTTGGGAACACTGGGATTTGGGATCAATGGATGGAGCTGGGATGGGAGACACCTGGATTTGGGATGGCCGGGATCTGGGATGGGAAGGGACTGGATTTGATCCCAGATCACCGGAATCTGGGATCAATGGATGGATTTGGGATGGCTGGGATCTGGGATTTGGGATCAGCAGGATCTGGGATGAATGGATGGATCTGGGATGGGAGACACCTGGATTTGGGATCACTGGGATTTGGGACCAGCAGGATCTGGGATGAACGGATGGATCTGGGATGGAAAAGCCCCAGTCCGGGGTGTCAGAGTCAGCTCACGGGACGGGCAGGACCCGGATCCCCCGGAATCCCGGGAAGGACCCGGCTCCGGAGCCGCGGGATCCCGGGAATTGTGGGAATGGTGGGAATGGTGGGAATGGTGGGAATGGTGGGAATGGTGGGGATACCTGGTGCAGCGCCGTCAGCCCGTCCTCGTTGCACAGGTCGGGGCTGATCCCGCTCTCCAGGAACTGCCGGACTGCGGAGGAATAACGGGAACGCCGGGAATGCCGGGAACGCCGGGAACCCCAACGGAACCGCGGGGGATCCCAAGGGCCATTCCAAGGGATCCAAGGGCAATTCCAAGGGTTCCAATGGAACCACCAGGAATGAATCCCAGTGGAACCAAGGGGCGTCCCAACAACTTTTCCAAGGATCCCAGTGGCAATTCCAAGGGCTCTTCCCAAGGATCCCAGTGACAATTCCAAGGGCTCTTCCCAAGGATCCCAGTGGCAATTCCAAGGGCTCTTCCAAGGAATCCAATGGAACAACCAAGGATCCCAATGGTGCCACCAAATGTCCCAAGGACATTCCCAGGGATCCCAATGGAACCATGACCATCCCAACAACCCTTCCAGGAATTCCAGCGGCGATTCCGAGGATCCCAATGGCAATTCCAAGGATTCCAATGGCAATTCCAAGGATTCCAGTGGAATCACCACATATCCCAAAGACATTCCCAAGGATCCCAACGGAACCATGACCATCCCAACAACTCTTCCAAGGATTCCAATGGAACCACCAAGGATCCCAATGGAACCACCGAATGTCCCAAGGACATTCCCAAGGATCCCAATGGAACCATGACCATCCCAACAACCCTTCCAGGAATTCCAGCGGCGATTCCGAGGATCCCAATGGAAATTCCTAGGATTCCAAAGGAACCATGACCATCCCAATGGCTTTTCCAAGGATTCCAACAGGAACCAGGACCATGCCAATGGATTTTCCAAGGATTCCAATGGCAATTCCAAGGATCCCAACAGCAATTCCAAAGGTTCCAATGGAACCACCGAATGTCCCAATGACATTCCCAAGGATCCCAATGGAGCCGTGACCACCCCAATGGCAATTCCAAGGATCCCAAAGGAAATTCCAAGGATCCCAACGGCAATTCCAAATATTCCAAAGGCAGTTCCGAGGATCTCAAGGATTCTTCCAAGGAATCCAATGGCAATTCCAAGGATCCCAATGGAACCACCAAGGATCCCAATGGCAATTCCAAGGATTCCAAAGGAACCACGACCGTGCCAATGGATTTTCCAAGGATCCCAAGGGAACCACCAAAGATCCCAATGACATTCCCAAGGATCTCTATGAAACCATGATCATCCCAGGGGCCACTCCAAGGATCCCAAAGGCAATTCCAAGGATCCCAATGGAACCACCGAATATCCCAAAGACATTCCCAAGGATCCTAAAGGAACCATGATCATCCCAGGGGCCATTCCAAGGATTCCAATGGCAATTCCAAGGGCTCCAGTGGAACCACCAAGAATTCCAGTGGAACCTTGGAGCATCCCAATGGCAATTCCAAGGGTTCCAACGGAACCATCAAATGTCCCAAAGACATTCCCAAGGATCCCAAAGGAACCACGACCATCCCAACGACTCTTCCAAGGATTCCAATGGATTTTCCAAGGATTCCAATGGCAATTCCAAGGATCCCAACAGCAATTCCAAGGATTCAGATGGAACCACCAAATGTCCCAGTGACATTCCCAATGATCCCAATGGAACCATGACCTTCCCAATAGCAATTCCAAGGATCTCAATGGCAATTCCAAGGGATTCCAGTGGAACCTTGGAGCATTCCAATGGCAATTCCAAGGGTTCCAACGGAATCACCAAATGTCCCAAAGACATTCCCAAGGATCTCAACGGAACCACGACCATCCCAATGGCAATTCCAAGGATCCCAGTGGAACCACCAAGGCTTCCAATGGCAATTCCAAGGATCCCAATGGAACGACCAAGGATCCCAAGGGAACCACCAAAGATCCCAAAGACATTCCCAAGGATCTCAATGGAACCATGACCATCCCAGGGGCCGTTCCAAGGATTCCAATGGCAATTCCAAGGATCCCAATGGCAATTCCAAGGACTCCAATGACTCTTCCAAGGACCCCAATGGCAATCCCAAGGATCCCAAAGGAACCACGACCACCCCAACAGCTCTTACAAAGACCCCAATGGCAATTCCAAGGATCCCAATGGAACCACGACCATCCCAACAACTCTTCCAAGGATCCCAATGGAAATTCCAAGAATTCCAATGGCAATCCCAAGAATTCCAATGGCAATCCCGAGGATCCCAATGGCAATCCCAAGAATTCCAATGGCAATTCCAAGGATCCCAATGGAATCATGACCAACCCAATGGTGCCCTCAAGGACTCCAATGGCAATTCCAAGGATCCCAATGGCAATTCCAAGGATCCCAATGGGAATCCCAAGGATCCCAAAGGAACCACGACCACCCCAACAGCTCTTCCAAAGATCCCAATGGCAATCCCAAGAATTCCAATGGCAATCCCAAGGACTCCAATGGCAATCCCAAGGACTCCAATGGCAATCCCAAGGACTCCAATGGGAATTCCAACGACTCCAATGGCAATCCCAAGGACTCCAATGGCAATTCCAATGATCCCGATGGCAATCCCGAGGACTCCAGTGACAATTTCAAGGACCCCGATGGCAATCCCAAGGATCCCAAAGGAACCACGACCACCCCACCAGCTCTTCCCACAATCCCACCGGATCCCTCCCCACCCCTCCACCTCCAACCCCACCCCAGCAATCCCCCATTCCCTCACCTTCCTCACCTCCCCCATTCCCTCACCTTCCTCAATCCCCCATTCCCTCACCTTCCTCAATCCCCCATTCCCTCACCTTCCTCAATCCTCACCTTCCTCAGTCCCCCATTCCCTCACCTTCCTCAATCCCCCATTCCCTCACCTTCCTCACCTCCCCCATTCCCTCACCTTCCTCAATCCTCACCTTCCTCAATCCCCCCTTCCCTCACCTTCCTCAATCCCCCATTCCCTCACCTTCCTCAATCCCCCATTCCCTCACCTCCCCCATTCCCTCACCTTCCTCAGTCCCCCATTCCCTCACCTTCCTCAATCCCCCATTCCCTCACCTTCCTCACCTCCCCCATTCCCTCACCTTCCTCAATCCCCCCTTCCCTCACCTTCCTCAATCCCCCCTTCCTCACCTTCCTCAATCCCCCATTCCCTCACCTTCCTCAATCCCCCCTTCCTCACCTTCCTCAATCCCCCATTCCCTCACCTTCCTCAATCCCCCATTCCCTCACCTTCCTCAATGCCCCATTCCCTCACCTTCCTCAATCCTCACCTTCCTCAATCCCCCATTCCCTCACCTTCCTCACCTCCCCCATTCCCTCACCTTCCTCACCTCCCCCATTCCCTCACCTTCCTCAATCCCCCCATTCCCTCACCTTCCTCAATCCCCCATTCCCTCACCTTCCTCAATCCTCACCTTCCTCAATCCCCCATTCCCTCACCTTCCTCGGTGTCGCGCCGCGCCGCCGCCTCCAGGAGCCGCACGCTGGCCGGGAACGTCACCTTGTTCTTCCTCCTCCTCCTCCTCTTCCTCTCCCCTCCTCCTCCCTCCTCTCCTCCATCCCCGGGGATGCCCGGGGGTTCCCTCTGTGCCTGTGCCCAGAGCTGGAGCTGCTGTGCCCGGCGGCGCTGGGCGAGCCGCAGCCGCTCGGCCGTGCCCAGCCGCGCCACCGCCGCCATCTCGGCCACCAGCTCCCGGTGCTCCGCCATGCCCGCCACCCCCGGGGACAGCCAGCATCACCCCAAAATCCTCCCTGAGACAGGCCTGGTTCACCCCTCCATCCTCAGGGCGATGGGAGAACTCTGGGCAGCATCTCCTGGTTGTTGGATGTGAGAATTGTCACAATTTTTGGGGTGTTTTGCTGGGTTATTCTGGGTTTTTTAGGGTTTTCCGGCGTCTGGAGGATCCGAGGATTGCGGGAGGCGCCGTGGGGTGAGAGCTGAGGAGAGGAAAACAAGGAGGGATCAACCCCGGCCCGAGAGGGAAATCCCAGCCCAGAGCCGGCGCCGCCGGTTGGGCCGGTTGGGCTGGGCCGGGATTGGCCTGGAATCCAAACACAATTCCCACCAAAAAATCGGGATTTTGGAATTTTTTTTTGGTTTTTCTAAGCTGGGATTGACCTTGAATCCAGACAGAATTAAATAAAAAATTTGGAATTTTTTAAAGCCAGGATTGACCTGGAATCCAAACACAATTCCCACAAAAAAATATTGGGATTTTGGATTTTTTTTTGGTTTTCTAAGCTGGGATTGGCCTTGAATCCAAAAAGAATTCCCACCAAAAAATTGGGATTTTAGATTTTTTTTTTGGTTTTTCTGAGCTGGGATTGACCTCAAATCTCACTGGAATATCTAAAAAAAATTTGGAATTTTTTAAAGCCAGGATTGACCTCGAATCCAAACAGAATTCCCACAAAAAAAATTGGGATTTTTAATTTTTTTTTTTTTTTGTTTTCCTAAGCCAGGATTGACCTTGAATCTATCCACAATTCCCCTCAAAAAATTGGATTTTTTTTTGTTTGTTTGGTTTGGTTTTTCTGAGCCAGGATTGACCTCGAATCCAAACAGAATTCCCACAAAAAAAAATTGGGATTTTAGATTTTTTTTCTGTTTTTTCTAAACTGGGATTGACCTGGAATCCAAACACAATTCCCACCAAAAAATTGGGATTTTGGAATTTATTTTTGGTTTTTCTAAACTGGGATTGACCTCGAATCCAAACAGAATTAAATAAAAAAATTGGAATTTTTTAAAGCCAGGATTGACCTTGAATATAACAGAATTCCCACAAAAAATTGCATTTTTTTTTTTTTTGTTTGGTTTTTCTGAGCCAGGATTGACCTGGAATCCAAACAGAATTCCCACCAAAAAAATTGGGATTTTAGATTTTTTTTTTTGAGTTTTCTAGGCCAGGATTGACCTGGAATCCAAACACAATTCCCACAAAAAATTGGGATTTTAGAATTTTTTTTTGGTTTTTCTAAGCTGGGATTGACCTCGAATCCAGACAGAATTAAATAAAAAAATTGGAATTTTTTAAAGCCAGGATTGACCTGGAATCCAAACACAATTCCCACCAAAAAATTGGGATTTTAGATTTCTTTTTGGTTTTTCTGAACTGGGATTGACCTCAAATCCAGACAGAATTAAAAAAAAAATTGGAATTTTTTAAAGCCAGGATTGACCTGGAATCCAAACACAATTCCCACCAAAAAATATTGGGATTTTGGAATTTTTTTTTGGTTTTTCTAAGCTGGGATTGACCTCAAATCTCACTGGAATATCTAAAAAAAATTTGGAATTTTTTAAAGCCAGGATTGACCTCAAATCCAAACACAATTCCCACCAAAAAATATTGGGATTTTGGATTTTTTTTTTGGTTTTTCTGAGCTGGGATTGACCTGGAATTCAAAAAGAATTTTAAAAAAATGGAATTTTTTAAAGCCAGGATTGACCTTGAACCCAACCACAATTTCCCCAAAAAATTGGAATTTTTTTTTTGTTTGGTTTCGTTTTTCTGAGCCAGGATTGACCTGGAATCCAAACAGAATTCCCACAAAAAATATTGGGATTTTAGATTTTTTTTTTTGGTTTTTCTAAGCTGGGATTGACCTGGAATCAAGACAAAATTAAAAAAAAAATTGGAATTTTTTAAAGCCAGGATTGACCTCAAATCCACCCAGAATTCCCCTCAAAAAATTGGATTTTTTTTTTGTTTGTTTGGTTTGGTTTTTCTGAGCCAGGATTGACCTCGAATCTGACGGGAATTCCTAAAAAAAATTGGGATTTAAATTTTTTTTGGTTTTTCTGAACTGGGATTAACCTCAAATCCAGGCAGAATTCCCATTAAAAAAAGGAATTTTAATATTTTTTCCTAAAAAAAAAATTTTTAATTATTTTAGTTTGGTTTTCCTAAGCTGGGATTGACCTTGAATCCAATCAGAATTCAAAAAAAAATTTGGATTTTTTTTAAGCCAGAATTGACCTCAAATCCACCCAGAATTCCCCCCAAAAAAGTGGAAATTTAAATTTTTTTTAGTTTGGTTTTCCTAAATTGGGATTGACCTCGAATCCAACCAGAATTCCAAAAAAAAAAGGAAAATTTTTGAATTTTATTTTCTTTTCCTAAGCTGGGATTGACCTCGAATCTGACCAGAATTCCTAAAAAAAATGGAATTTTTAAAAGCCAAGATTGACCTCAAATCCAACTGGAATTCCCAAAAAAAATTGGAATTTTTTTGGTTTGGTTTTCCAAAAATTTCCAATTTTTTTTTTTTTTTGAATTCTGGGTGGATTTGAGGTCAATCCTGATTTAGGAAAACCAAACCAAACAAAAAAAAATTCTGGGAATTCCCATGAGAAAATGGAGCAGAAAGCTCCATAAATTTGAAATTTTTTGGAAAAGCCAGAAAATTCCAATAAAAAAGCCCCAAAATTCCCTGAAATGCCTCCAACACACCTCAAAATTCCTCAAAATCCAAAAATTCCTCAAAAAAACTCCAAAATTCCTTGAAATGTGCCCAAAATTCCATTAAATAGTCCCAAAATTCCAAGAAATATCCCCAAAACAGCCCCAAAATTCACAAAAACCCCAAAGTTTCTTAATAAACCCCAAAAATTCCTTGAAATGTCCCCAAAAATTCCCAAAATTCCTCAAAACAGCCCCAAAATTCCCTGGAAAACCCCAAAATTCCTCCAAAAAACTCCAAAATCCCTTGAAATGTGCCCAAAATTCCAGAAAACAACCCCAAAATTCCCAGAAATATCCCCAAAACAGCCCCAAAATTCACAAAAAAACTCAAAATTCCTCAAAATGTCCCCAAACATTCCCAAAATTCCATCAAATAGCCCCAAAAATCCCTGAAAACCCCAAAATTCCTCAGAACAACCCCAAAATCCCCCAAAATGTCCCCAAATTTTCCCAAAAAAGCCCCAAAATTTCCCAAAAAGCCCCAAAATTTCCCAAAAAAGCCCCAAAATTTCCCCAAAAAGCCCCGAAATTCCCTGAGGGGACCCTCAATGTCCCCAAGGCCACCCCCGATGTCCCCAGGGTCCCCCCAAATTCCTGAATTTGTCCCCAAACTCCCCCCAAGTGTCCCCAAGGTCCTCCCAGGTCCCTGAACTTGTCCCCAAGGGGACCCTGGTGTCCCCAGGACCTCTCCTGAGGGGACCTTGATGTCCCCAAAGTCCCCTCAATGTCCTCAAAGTCCCCTCAAAGTCTCCAAAGTCCCCCCAATGGTCCCCAAGTCCCCAAAATCCCCTCACGGTCCCCAAAGTCCCCTCCAAGTCCCCAAAGTCCCCTCATGGTCCCCAAAGTCCCCTCACGGTCCCATAATCCCCTCAAGGTCCCCAAAGTCCCTTCACGGTCCCCTCCACGTCCCCAAGGTCCCCAAAATCCCCTCACGGTCCCCAAAGTCCCCTCCATGTCCCCAAAGTCCCCTCACGGTCCCCTCCATGTCCCCAAAGTCCCCTCACGGTCCCCTCCATGTTCCCAAAGTCCCCTCACAGTCCCCAGAGTCCCCTCACAGTCCCCTCACAGTCCCCAAAGTCCCCTCAAGGTCCCCAAAGTCCCCTCACGGCCCCCCCACGTCCCCAAAGTCCCCAAAGTCCCCTCACGATCCCCAAAGTCCCCTCACAATCCCCTCAGTCCCCTCACGGTCACCTCAAAGTCCCCTCACGGTCCCCAAAGTCCCCAAAGTCCTCTCACGGTCCCCAAAGTCCCCTCACGGTCCCCTCCACGTCCCCAATGTCCCCAAAATCCCCTCACAGTCCCCAAAATCCCCTCACAGTCCCCTCCCAGTCCTCAAAGTCCCCTCCATGTCCCCAAAGTTCCCCCAAAGTCCCCTCACGGTCCCCAAAGTCCCCAAAGTCCTCTCACGGTCCCAAAGTCCCCAAAGTCCTCTCACGGTCCCCCAAAGTCCCCTCACAGTCCCCAAAGTCCCCTCACGGTCCCCTCAATGTCCCCAAAGTCCCCTCACGGTCCCCTCCATGTCCCTAAAGTCCCCAAAATCCCCTCACGGTCCCCAAAGTCCCCTCACAATCCCCTCAGTCCCCTCACGGTCACCTCAAAGTCCCCTCACGGTCCCCAAAGTCCCCAAAGTCCTCTCACGGTCCCCTCCAAGTCCCCAGAGTCCCCTCACGGTCCCCAAAGTCCCCAAAATCCCCTCACAGTCCCCAAAATCCCCTCACGGTCCCCTCAATGTCCCCAAAGTCCCCAAAGTCCCCTCACGGTCCCCTCCACGTCCCCAAGGTCCCCAAAATCCCCTCACAGTCCCCAAAGTCCCCTCCAAGTCACCAAAGTCCCCTCACGGTCCCCTCAGTCCCCTCAATGTCGCCTCCATGTCCTCAAAGTCCCCTCACGGTCCCCAAAGTCCCCCCCACGGTCCCCTCCACGTCCCCAAAATCCCCTCACGGTCCTCAAAGTCCCCTCAATGTCCCCAAAGTCCCCAAAATCCCCTCACGGTCCCCAAAGACCCCTCACAGTCCCCAGAGTCCCCTCACGGTCCCCTCAGTCCCCTCCCGGTTCCCGCCATGTCCCCGCGCCCCCCTCAGGCCGCCCCTCACGTCGCCGCCATTTTGTCCGGCCCCCTCCCTCTCCCCCCCGCCCGCTTCCACCGGCTCCCCCTCACCCGCAGCCCCCCCCGCGCTGTCCCGCGGTGTCGCCGCTCCCGTTACCGGCGCTGTCTCCTCGCTGTCCCCTCGTTGTCCCCTCGCTGTCCCCGCCGCGCCCTCGGGCCGCGCCCGCCGCTGCCACAGGCGGGGCCGTCGCCATGGCGACCGCGCCACTTCCGGTGACGCCGGAAGTGAGTGACAGCAAACCCGGAAAAGAGTGGCGGACAACCCGGAAGTGCCGCGCCACACTCAATATGGCGGGCGGGGCGAGGAGCGGCGCCCCCCTGGCGGGTGGCGGAGGGATGACAACGTAAAATTTTGGGGGTTTTTAGGGTTTTTGGCGTCTCCAAGTTTGGGGTCCCCCCCAGAGGGATTTGGGGTGTCCCCTTTGGTCTGGTTGTGTCCCCGCCAAGATGTTTTGAGGTTCCAAATACGGGGAAATTCCATCAGGGTATGAATGGGAGAGACCTCACCCTCAATTCCCAATCCCAAATCGCGGCAGCCCCCCAATAATGGGAACTCCCCCAGTCCCTGAAATCCCCATTCCCTAATTCCAAATCCCTTAATCTCCCAAAATCCTCTAATTCCTCCAAATCCCAAACCCCAAATTCCAGCCTCAAACCCCAACCCCAAATCCTGAATTCCCCCAAATCCAAAGCCCAGATCCCAAATCCATGAATTCCTCCAAACCCCAAATCCCTGAATTCCCCTAAACACCTGAACCCCAAACCCCCAAACCCCCAAACCCCAAATCCATGAATTCCCCCAAATCCCAAACCCCAGATCCCAAATCCATGAATTTCCCCAAACCCCCAAATCCCAAACCCCAAAATCCCTGAACCCCAAACCCCCAAATCCCAAACCCCAAATCCCAAACCCCCAAATCCCTGAATTCCCCCAAATCCCAAATCCCTGAATTCCCCCAAACCCCCAAATCCCAACCCCCAGATCCCAAATCCCTGAACCTCCCCAATCCCAAACCCCAAATCCCAAACCCATTAATTCCCCCAAATTCCAAATCCCAAACCCCCAAATCCCAAATCCCTGAATTCCCCCAAATCCCGAACCCCCAAATCCCAAACACCAAACCCCAAATCCCAAATCCCAGAATTCCCCCAAATCCCAAATCCCTGGATTCCCCATAAATCCCAATCCCCAACCCCAAATCCCTGAACCCTAAATCCCAAATTTCCCCCAAATCCCAATCCCCAACTGCTGAACTGGGACCAAACTGGGATGGACTGGGACAAACTGGGAGGGACTGGGATAGACTGGGACAAACTGGGTTGAACTGGTTCCAAACTGGGACCAAAGTGAAACAAACTGGGATGGACTGGGAGCAAAACTGGGATGGACTGGGAACAAACTGGGACAAACTGGGATGGACTGGGATCAAACTGGGATATACTGGAAGAGACTGGGATCAAACTGGGATGTACTGGGATGGACTGGGATCAAACTGGGATATACTGGGAGAGACTAGGATCAAACTGGATGTACTGGGATGGACTGGGATCAAACTGGGATATACTGGGAGAGACTGGGATCAAACTGGGATGTACTGGGATGGACTGGGATCAAACTGGGATATACTGGGAGAGACTGGGATCAAACTGGATGTACTGGGATGGACTGGGATCAAACTGGGATATACTGGGAGAGATTGGGATGAACTGGTTCCAAACTGGGAGGGACTGGGACAAACTGGGACGGACTGGGATCAAACTGGGATGGACTGGGATCAAACTGGGACCAAATTGAGGGAGACTGAAACCAAACTGGGATGGACTGGGAGGGACTGGGACTAAACTGGGAGAGACTGGGATCAAACTGGGAGCAACTGGGAGCAAACTGGGACAAACCGGGATGGACTGGGAGGGAATGGGACGGACTGGGGCCAAACTGGGAGGGACTGGGGCAAACTGGGAGCAAACTGGGGGAGACTGAAACCAAACTGGGATGGACTGGGAGGGACTGGGAGCAAACTGGGAGGGACTGGGACTAAACTGGGACAAACTGACGCAAACTGGGAGGGACTGGGACTAAACTGGGACAAACTGACGCAAACTGGGAGGGACTGGGAGTGTCTGGGATGGACTGGGGCCAAACTGGGATTAAACTGGGAGGGACTGGGAACAACTGGGACTAAACTGGGAGGGACTGGGATGGACTGGGAGGGACTGGGATGGACTGGGGCCAAACTGGGATTAAACTGGGAAGGACCCGGGAGGGGACTGGGAACAAACTGGGACAGAGTGGGATAAATTGGGATCAAACTGGGATGAACTGGGATGGACTGGGACCAAACTGGGATGGACTGGATGAACTGGGATGGACTGGACCAAAATGGGAGAGACTGGGATGAACTGGGATCAAACTGGGATCAAACTGGGAGTGACTGGGATGGACTGGGACAAATGGGGACAGACTAGGACCAAACTGGGAGCAAACTGGGATAAACTGGGAGATTGGGATGAACTGGTTCCAAACTGGGAGGGACTGGGACCAATTGGGAGGGACTGGGAGTGACTGGGATGGACTGGGGCCAAACTGGGATCAAACTGGGAGGGACTGGGACCAAAATGGGATGGACTGGGATCAAACTGGGACAAACTGGGATGAACTGGGATCAAACTGGGATATACTGGGATGGACTGGGATCAAACTGGGAGAGACTGGGATCAAAGTGGGATATACTGGGATGGGACTGGGATCAAACTGGGATCAAACTGGGATCAAACTGGGATATACTGGGATCAAACTGGGACAAACTGGGATGGACTGGGATCAAACTGGTTCAAACTGGTCCAAACTGGTCCAAACTGGTTCAAACTGGTTCAAACTGGTTCAAACTGGTCGATCCTTTATTGAGGGAAGGGAGGGGAAACGCGGAACTGGGCGGGGCCACGCCGATGACATCACCATGCCCATATATGGACTGGTCAACCCGATGACGTCACAACTTCCATATATGGAGCGGGAAACCCCGATGACGTCAGGGCCACATTCAGCGCCGAATTTTGAGGCGATTCCAGGCGATTTTGGGGGTTTTGACCCCAAAATTTTGGGGGGATTTCGACTCAATTTTTTAGGGGGAGCCCCCCAAAATTTTGGGGTGCCCCCGTGACGTCATCACCCCCCCAATTTGGGGTGGTTTGGAGGAATTTAGGGCGTTCAGACTCAATTTTGAGGCATTTCACCCCCAAATTTCGCCGTTTTTTGATGCTGACACCCCAAAATTTTTGTCAGTGTTTTGGGGGTGCCCCCAGAATTTTGGGGGTGTCCCTATGACGTCATCACACCCCCAAATTTGAGAGTTTTGGGGGGGTTTAAAGCAATTTTTGAGCTGTTTCACCCCCAAATTTCGCCACTTTTTGATGCTGACACCCCAAAATTTTTTGTCAGTGGTTTGGGGCTCCCCCCAAAATTTTGGGGTGTCCCTTATGACGTCATCACCCGCGGATGGCGATGTCCCCGGGTGGCTCAGCCAAACATCAAAAACGCTTTTATTGGAGGGGGATGCGGAGGCGAAACCCCCCCGAAATCCTCCCCCGAATTTGCCGTTTTCCCCCCAAATTTTGGGGTTCACTCCCGGGCAGGACCCCCCAGTTCCCCCCCAAATTCGGGGTCCCCCCGGGCGCCACCGCGTTGGGCGCCACCCCCGCGCTGTAGGACGTGGGCAGCTGCCCCCAGATCTGGGGACAACCCCAATTTTGGGGTGAAAAAGGCGAGAATTTGGGGGCGCTGTCCCTGAGCAGGGAATCGATGGAGAAGTTGGAGTTTTGGGGTGCGGGGGGGGGCGGGGCCGGGGGGGGGGTAGGGGCACCCCGAGAGCACGAACGGGGACAGGTCGGGCACGAACGGGACAGTGGCGCCCCCTCGCGCCACCGCCGTGTTCTGCAGCTTCAGCGCCGCCGGGCGGGATCCGCGCCACGTCCACCGTCCAGAAATTGCCCTTGGAGTGCGGCTTGGACGGGTCCTTCAGCACCTGGGGAGGGAAAAAATGAATAAATCCTGAATAAATCCTGAATAAATAATAAATAAATCCTAAAAAACATGATCGGAAATGCGAAAATAAAAAAAAAAACCCGATGAGAAACCCCAAAAACACTAAAAAACCCCGTGAGAAACCCCAAAAAATCCCTAAAAAGGGACCCCGGGTTTGGGGCTTGGAGGGGTCCTTCAGCACCTGGGAGGGGGAAAATGAATAAATCCTGAATAAATCCGAAATAAATCCTAAATAAATCCGAAATAAATCCGAAATAAATCCTAAAAACCCATAAAAATACCAAAAACCCCGTGAGAAACCCCAAGAAAGGGACCCCAAGTGAGGCCCCCCTTGGAGTGCGGCTTGGACGGGTCCTGCAGCACCTGGGAGGGGGAAATGAAATAAATCCTGAATAAATCCTGAATAAATCCCAAATTAATCCTGAAAAACATGATGGGAAATGCTAAAATCCCAAAAAAAACCCCATCGAAAACAGCAAAAACACTACAAAACCCCGTGAGAAACCCAAAAAAACCCAATTAGAAATCATAAAAAAAGCCCCAAAAACCCCTGCAAGAAACCCTAAAAATCCCATGAGAAACCCCCAAAAACCCCTGGCAAGAAACCCTAAAAAAATCCTGGGAATAACCCCCAAAAAACCTCGTTAGAAATCAGAAAAACCCTGAGAAAAATCCTAAAGCACCTGGGGGGGAGAAATCCCAAATAAATCCTAAAAAACCCGATGAGAAATGGCAAAATCCTAAAAAGCCCCATCAGAAACACCAAAAACACTGAAAATTCCCATGAGAAACCCTAAAAAACCCTAAAAAACCCCATGAGAAACCCCAAAAAAGGGTCCCCTAAATAAATAAATAAAATAAATAAATAAATCCCAAATAAATCCCAAATTAATCCCAAATAAATCCTAAATAAATCATAATAAAGGCTAAATAAATGCTAAATAAATCCTAAAAAATCCCAAATAAATCCTAAATAAATCCAAATTAATCCTAAAAAAATCCCCAAAAAAATCCTGAATAAATCCCAAATTAATCCTAAATAAATCCTAAATAAATCCTAAATAAATCCTAAATGAATCCCAAATAAATCCTAAATTAATCCTAAATTAATCATAAATAAATTCTAAATAAATCCTAAATAAATCCTAAACAAATCTTAAATGAATCCTAAATAAATCCTAAATAAATCCTAAATAAATCCCAAATTAATCCTAAATTAATCCTAAATTAATTCTAAATAAATCCTAAATAAATCTTAAATGAATCCTAAATAAATCCTAAATTAATCCTAAATAAACCATAATAAATGCTAAATAAATCCCAAATAAATCCTAAATAAATCCTAAATAAATCCCAAATAAACCATAATAAATGCTAAATAAATCCTAAATAAATCATAAATAAATCCCAAAAAAATTCCCAAATAAATCCTAAATAAATCCTAAATAAATTCTAAATAAATCCCAAATAAATCCTAAATTAATCCTAAATAAATCCCAAATAAATCCCAAATAAATCCTAAATAAATCCTAAATAAATCCTAAATAAATTCAAAATAAATCCCAAATAAATTCTAAATAAATCCAAATAAATCCCAAATAAATCCTAAATAAATCCTAAATAAACCATAATAAATGCTAAATAAATGCTAAATAAATGCTAAATAAATCCTAAATAAATCCTGAATAAATCCTGAATAAATCCTAAGAAAACCCCATAAAAATACCAAAAACCCTGTGAGAAACCCCAAGAAAGGGACCCCAAGTGAGGCCCCCCTTGGAGTGCGGCTTGGACGGGTCCTGCAGCACCTGGGAATGGGGAAATGAAATAAATCCTGAATAAATCCTGAATAAATCCTGAATAAATCCTAAATAAATCCTAAAATCCGATCAGAAATGCCAAAAAACCCCATGAGAAACCCAAAAAAAACCCCTAAAAAATCACATCAGAAACACCAAAAACACTGAAAAACTCCATGAGAAACCCAAAATCCTAAAAAAACCCCAAAAAACTCCTGTGAGAAACCCCAAAAAATACTCAAAGAATCCTGGGTGAAACCCTAAAAAACCCCATCAGAAACACCAAAAACACTAAAAAAACTCCATGAAAAAGCCCAAAAACCCTAAAAAACCCACGAGAAACCCAAAAAAGGGTCCCCTAAATAAATAAATAATATAAATAAATAAATCCCCAATAAATCCCAAATTAATCCCAAATAAATCCTAAATATATTCTAAATATATCCTAATAAATCCTAAATAAACCCTAATAAAATCACCAAAAAATCCTAAATAAATCCCAAATAAATCCCAAATAAATCCCAAATAAATCCTAAATAAATCCCAAATAAATCCCAAATAAATCCTAAATAAATCCTAAATAAATCCCAAATAAATCCCAAATTAATCCTAAATTAATCCTAAATTAATCCTAAATAAATTCTAAATAAATCCTAAATAAATTCAAAATAAATCCCAAATAAATTCTAAATAAATCCTAAATAAATCCCAAATAAATCCTGAATAAATTCAAAATAAATCCCGAATAAATTCTAAATAAATCCAAAATAAATCCCAAATAAATCCTAAATAAATCCTAAATAAACCATAATAAATGCTAAATAAATGCTAAATAAATGCTAAATAAATCCTAAATAAATGCTAAATAAATCCCAAATTAATCCTAAAAAAATCCCCCAAAAAATCCTAAATCAATCCCAAATTAATCCTAAATAAATCCCCCAAAAAATCCTAAAGAAATCCCAAATTAATCCTAAATAAATCCCCAAAAAAGTCCTGAATAAATCCCAAATTAATCCAAAAAAAATCCCCAAATAAATTCGAAATAAATCCCAAATTAATCCTAAAAAAATCCCCCAAAAAATCCTAAATAAATCCCAAATTAATCCAAAAAAACCCCCAAATAAATTCTAAAAAAATTCCCAAATTAATCCTTAAAAAATCCCGAAATAAATAGTAAATAAATCCAAAATAAATCCTAAATAAACCATAAATAAATCCTAAATATATCCCAAATAAATCCCAAATAAATCCTAAATAAATCCTAAATAAATGCCAAATAAATCCTAAATAAATCCTAAATAAATCCCCAATAAATCCTAAATAAATCCCAAAAAAATCCTAAATAAATCCTAAATAAACCATAATAAATGCTAAATAAATCTGAAATAAATCCTAAAGAAATCCTAAATAAATCCTAAATAAATTCTAAATAAACCCCCAAAAAATTCCAAATTAATCCTAAATAAATCCCAAATTAATCCAAAAAAATCCAAAATAAATCCTAAATAAATGCTAAATAAATGCTAAATAAATCCCAAATAAATCTCAAATAAATCCTACATGAATGCTAAATAAACTCTAAATAAATCCCAAATTAATCCAAAAAAATCCTAAATAAATCCCAAATAAACCATAATAAATGCTAAATAAATGCTAAATAAATCCTAAATAAATCCCAAATAAATCCTAAATAAATCCCAAATTAATCCCAAATAAATCCTAAATAAACCATAATAAATGCTAAATAAATCCTAAATAAATCCTAAATAAATCCTAAAAAATCCCCAAATAAATCCTAAATAAATACTAAATAAATCCTAAATAAATTCTAAATAAATCCCAAATTAATCCTAAATTAATCCTAAATAAATTCTAAATAAATCCTAAATAAATGCTAAATAAATTCTAAATAAATGCCAAATAAATCCTAAATAAATCACAAATTATCCTAAATAAATCCTAAATAAATCCTAAATAAATCCCAAATAAATCCTAAATAAATCCAAAATGTACATTGAAGAAATCCTAAAAAACCCCATAAAAATGCCAAAACTCCCACGAGAAACCCTTAAAAAATCCAGTGAGAAACCCAAAAAACCCCAAAAAACCCCATTAAAAACCTTCATTAAAAATCATTAAAAAATCCCAAAAACCCCATTAAAAACCATAAAAAAATGCAGTGAGAAACCCTAAAAAACCCCAAAAAACCCCATTAAAAACCTTAAAAAATCCTGGGAAAAATCCTAAAAAAAACCCAAAAACCCCATTAAAAACCCTAAAAAAATCCCCAAGAGAAACCCTAAAATCTCCTGGGAGAAACCCTAAAAACCCCAAAAAAAACCATTAAAAAACCCCATTGGAAATAATTTCAAAACCCACAAGAAACCATAAAAAAACCCCCAAGAAAAATCAGAAATAAACACAAAAAACCCCACAAGAAACCCTAAAAAGTCCTGGGAGAAATCCCAAAAAAACCCCAAAAACCCCATTAAAAACCTTCATTAAAAATCATTTTAAAACCCCAAAAACCCCACAAGAAACCCTAAAAAAATCCA
>JANCRA010000506.1:0-33538 GCA_024362935.1 Setophaga petechia
AACAAAACCTGATTTACAATGGGAGATGTCTACCACAGGTGCCATTAAGTCTAGAGCCATGAGACTGACTTCTCCCTGGACATCTATTTAACAAGATTATGATGTGGAAGGGTACTGCTCTTCCCTATGTAAAGTGCAAGACTTTTTATCCCAAGAAATTATTTCCTACTCCTCTTAGCTAACACACAATGAAGTTTTTCTAATCTCTATTCTTCTTATTCTTTTTCTAATCACTACTCTTGCTCTTCCCTGTGTGAAGTGCAAGACTTTTTATCCCAAGAAATTATTGCCTGCTCTTAGCTAACACACAATGAAGGTTTTCTAATCACTATTCTTAAAGGAAGGCAAGAAAACTTAATTAATATATAGACATTCATAGGCAAGTAGGCTAGCACCACTTTTTTTAATTCACCTCCAAATCAAGAAGGGTTCTAATTAAGGTGAGATAACAGATTCATCTTCCTCACCTTCTTCCCCAGAAGAGTTTTGCAACTGTAAGTGCACAACAAAAATGGATCTATGTGGGACAGAGATCTAAAATGTTTTGAAAATGTGTAGCAAGTAAGATTGGTTTCTGCGCACAAAAGCAGAAGAAAATCTTGCATCTTACTAATACTTGAAATTACAAACAAATTACTTTTCAAAGTTTTTCTTCTTACTCAACTAATTCCCGCTCTAACACAGATACTATGTAAACAAACACTAAAATCCTTTTAGCACGCTTAAGGAAAAAATCTATCATCATAATTTCTCAGCTGGAGAATTAAATGTGGCAACTTGAGTACAGTGAGAATTTTAACATTTGAGAATAGAATCTCAAAGGAAAATATGAAACTTACAATCAACATATTCTAACACAGACCAGCCTTGCCAGGCTCATTGGGGATTTTTTTTTTTTTTTGGTTCATAATTTTTTGTTTATTTTGCTGTTAGTTGGGGTTTTTGGTTGGTGTTGTGTTGGCTTTGGGGTTTTTTTGGCTGAGAGGTATCTTGAGAGCAGGTAACCTTTTCTCTTTCAAGGTTATTGAAAATCAAGGGTAGGGAAGAGTCCCGAATTTAACTGGACTCAAACTACAGAATCAGTCTAGACAATTCTGAATATTAGTTTTGTCTTAGTGAATATTTTTAAGACAAAATTAATCATCAAGGAAATTCAAACATTATAAAAAATAAATAAAACTCACATTTTCACAGAACATGAACCTGAAAGATTGTGAATGCAGTAAAATGGAAATAATTTTCCCAATACAAATAACAGTTACTCAGATTTGTTAAAGTGCATTCTTTGTTTAGCTTTTTTTTCCTCTTAGCTGAAACACAGATCATCTTTTTTTTTAGATCAAAACTATGATCACATACTGACCTACCCAAAAATGATTCAGGTTCAGTAGAGCATAAATCCACAAAAGCATAAAGTCACATATTTTCCAGATAAAATAACTGTACTTCATTTCTGGTTTTATCCAGTTTGCTTTGGTGCATGACAATATCTTAATGCTTATGAATAACATCGCCGTTTTTCTGGCTATAATATCAGTTAGTCAAACTAATAAAAGTTAAATATTAATTTAGAGATCTATCTTGCAATATGCTCATAATTTAGTAGAAAGACCAACTTCCAAAGTTATTTACGTGCCTAAGGAAGCTAACTGGGACATTTGTGAGAACATTTGTGAGACATTTTGTGTGAACAACAGGCGTATGTCACAATCTGCAAGTGCTTGGGTACTCTCAGAATCCCCTCAGCTGCAGTTAGGCGTGTCAGGAAGCCCACCTCCTGTCACACAAAACAAGCTTCTTCTGTGCCTTCTGGTGTGGATGGGCTCTACAGTACTTACAGGTGTGGTGTGCTAGAAAACAACAGACCAAAGAGGAGGAAAAGAACATGCTGAAACATACATGAAAACCTCCCAGAACTGCTACGATCTGGAGATTACTGGACCCATTGAACCCACTGGCATCAAGAATTAGGCAACTTAAAGCAAGTCAGAGAAGTCAGTGCCTGCTCTATGTACTCACAGAGGATGGAATAAAAGACCATCCAGATCCTTCCTGAATACCAGCTCAGAAATCACTGGTGCACTACTCTTGGGAGTAACCAAGTGTGGCTGGCTCCCAGCTGTTGCTCTGAGTATCTTGAGGGAAAGTGAGTGAGGACTGTGTGAGCAAATAATTGAAAATACTGTATGATTAGTTCTCTGTCGTTAAAAACAACAGCTTGGTTCTGCTATCAGTAAAAGCTGAATTCATAGAAGATATTCTCATTAATACTACTTTTGATCTGTGTCTCCCCCAGCTCAATCCTCTATCAGTGATTTACAGCACTCCCTGTCCTAGTGTTCACTTACACAGGTGGCTCAACTCCTACCCCACAGGAGCAAACAGTGTTAGCATGCCCCTGCCAGCTTAGAGGGAAGGGAACAATTATGTTCTGTTACTTGAAAATACTTACTTGGTAGGGGTAGAGAGTGACTCCATTCGTCCTTGACAAAGACCAGGTGCCATCAAGGTACTGGTGGGCCTGAATAGCCACCGAGTTGAGAACATTACCATTGCTGGGGCTGGTGGCCATTTGAAAGCTGACCTTGGCTTGGTGTCCAGGAGAGCCATTTTTTTTCTCCACCCCATTTCCAATCCCTAGACTGTTGGGTTTTCCACTGTGTTTGTTGGCAACAAAGCCTGTGTAGTTGGATGGAGCGTAAGGAGCAGGCACATACGCCCAGTCCCTGGGCTGCAGGCTGCCCATGTGCCGGGGGCTCACCAGCGTGGGCACGTTGGAGAGAGGCGGGGGAGAGCCTGGTGAGGCATCATAGTGTTCAGAGTTGGCAGCTTGCTCCAAGGTCAGCACCATCTGAATGGCCTCTTGCTTCAGCTGGTTCAGGTGTGTGGCACAAACATCACATCTGTTGTCCTTCTCATTCCACGCCTTACGAATGGTATTGGGAACTTGGAGCTTCTCGTGAATCACCGAAGAGAAACCTGGGTCCTAAAAATCAGACAGAGAAGGGTAAGGGGGGACAGGAGAGAAATGTTTAACCACAGTCATCACGGTGAAACATTATAACTGCATTTCAAAAGCAAATTTATGAGATAAGCTCAGAATGCAAACAAAGGCCATTAGATATAGTCAGCATATGCCAGCAGCAGAGCTGAACAAAATTGAGAAACTGGATTGTGTTAGAAAGGAAAAATTCTTTTACTGATAAGTGGCAAATATTGTAAATCCACTGCAAGCTTCAATGCATGGCAGAGAAAAGGAATTAACCTGCTTCACACCACTGCACCTAATTTCTGGCTTGAATGAAATCTGCTCTTAGTTACATAGGTGAGATTAAGAGCAACTCCACTATAGCCAGTGGACTTGTTGCAAGGTTCACAAATCCATCTACTCATCAAACTCAGCTTTTGGTATTCAGAATACCCAGGAAATACTCTGCAACAGAAATTTAACACTTCAAAGACAGCAGGAAAAAAAAAAACCAAAAAGTACCACCACTCTCTCAAAAATCCTTTTCAGAATTCAAAACAGATAGATAGCTGATCAAATCATTTACCAAGAGCACACTTTCCAGCCAAAAAAAAAAAAAAACAAAAAAACAAAAAAATCCACCTCTTTGTTAATGAAAGTTCTAGCAGTATTTTGGGTATCTGCTGATAACATCAAAGTAAAAATTTTCTTTAAAAAATACAACATGTATAGAGTTAATAATCAGTAAGGAATTATTTTCTTGTCTGAAAGCATAGTTCTGATGCAAAACCACACAATCAGGTTTAAAGCCTCTCTTACCTCGTGGGTAGATATTTGAACATCAGTGGTGCTGCCCACAGGGCAACATGCACCCTGATCTGACTGCCATCACTGAAGTGCAAATTGGGAAGCCAAACTGCAGTATTAAAGCAGGCTTGTCACCAAATTGGCCTGGTTCTTACAGTATCACACAGTTTTAGAAACAGCAATGATGTGTGCACAGAGCAAAAAGTGACAGTTATTTGATGGAAATATTTCTTGGAATTTTCACACCACATTCCTGTGGTTTTACAGATCAGGCAGGACACACTTCACCTGCTCCTCCCTAATTTTTTGAGACTTACTGGTGGATTTTTTCTTTATGAGTAGTCAAAAAGTTTTTAAATTAAGAGTATCAGAATCTTTTTCTCTTCATCTTTGTGGCTTTAACAGCTTTAGCAGCAAAATAAGAGAGTGCATGTCTGTGTGAGGGAAAAAATCCCACAAATAGACAGCACTCTTATCAAGTAATTAAGTAATTTGATGAATCCCATGCATTGAGATAGACAAATTTCATGTCTTGATAATTTGGCTGTGCTGGGAAAGTGGATAGGGGGTATAATGTAAAGAGGGAGAGAAGTCATTGGTAGAGGGTCATATTCATTATGATCCGTCTTTATTATAGACTCAAGCATTTTATTTTCACTGTTTAACTACCGTGAACAGCTCCTCAGCATGCAGTGATTAATTGATTCATAAATCAAAGAGCCTCCTTATGCACAGCAGCAAAAGAGCAGTTCCAGCCACAGAAGCCCAGGAGAGTCATATAAGCTGATGGGAAACAACAGGAGGCTGAGGTCTGATCAAGCCTCAAGCTGGTCATTTCTATTCCACACACAAAGGGGGTCAGAGCATCAAAGTGTGTCAGGAAGGCAGGAACTGGATTCTACATCAACCCTTCCCCATTAACCTTCAGGAAATGGACCAGTGGAAATCAGGGGGAAAAAACAGGATGCAAAATATGTCAAATCACATTTTCCATCCCAGACCATAACTAGGTCAACAGATCACATCAGATATAGGCATCCACTCCATGATGCCAGGTGTGCCAGGAAATGATTCTCTATTTTCCCCATAATGAGCTAGACAAAGCTGCCTATATAGCTGAAGTGGGGTATGAGTCTTCTTTTAGGGCTGCTCCACACCAGTGCAGGAAAAATCCTTGCCAGCTCTTCCTTCAGCTAGCAAGTGCCACAGAGGTGGTTGCTGTTCTTTCAAAGTTAACTTCCCCAAAGCAACTGGGCTTGGACCCAGGTAATTATATACAACATTCAGATCCAGCAACAGTTGGAACATGGAAATTCCTGGATACTATGATAAATATTCCAAGGAAATAAAGCCTTCTCTAACATAAGCAAATGTCAGCATGATATAAATATTCAAGTAGCACAACAACTTTAAAGAGTGCTGGACAGCAGTGAATTCAGCTTCATCTCAGTGTTAAAACAAACATCAGATCGTTCTGTGATACAACAATAAACACAGAGAGAGAGGGAGGGAGAGAAGAAGGCAGACTGTTCCTCCTCAGGAGCAGAAAGAAGAAACAGGCACAACCTGAATTGATTACTCCCAAGATTAGCCCTACTAATCTATCATAATCTACTAGATGGATAGCTCAATACTGGATCCAAATCTGGGATATGAAACAGAAAAGTCTATGGGACAGCAAATAAATTTGGATAAACTCAGCTTCCAGAAGGACATTAGTTACAGTTTGTTCTCAAAACAAAACTGATCGAGCCTAGAGAGTTTACTTCCTTATTCTGCACTAGGTAGCTCTACTATAATTTCACAGAAGTGGCTGACAGCCTTACAAAATATCTAGCAGGGAAGAGGCCACAGCTGAACAACCCCTATACCCTTGCTCGAAGAGTGGACACACTACACTTGCTGTTTCAGTATTTCATCTGCAAACAGTCAGTCATCTACACACATTCCTCCAGGAATCCTTATCAGTTTAATATCTGGTCCCATACAAAAGTGATGGGCAAGCCTCACTGGATAAGCACTTTGAGCCAGCTGCACAGAGCAGCAGGAGCTGAAAAAGGTTACAGTCTCTAGTGAAACATGAGGTCTAAGAAATTCCACACTCCCTAGACCAGGAGCAAATTTGCTCGTGAAATCTGAGGTTGACACTGAAAATACCATTTATATTTTGGCACTCATTTCCAGTCCTGATGGAACAAAGCACAGTGACACTGAAAACTGAAACAGAACTTTAAAAATCACAAAAGAGTTTGCTTTGAGTTCAGGGCAAAGGTTCACGATGGTTTCTCTTCTGGCTGCAATGTTGGGTTCACCCAACTTTAGTATAAACAGCATTACTGTAAACTCCTATTCCTATAATAAACAAATGAAGGCATGTAAGAGGTCTGAAAGCTTCAGGAGATCAGCCACAACACAGAGCATTGCATAAAGGCACGAGGCAAGCAGCAAACTAAACAGAGTGCACACTGAGCTGTTACGCAAGAAGCCTTTTCACATTACCTTTGAGTCCTCAAGGTCAAGTAAACACCAAGATAGTGACTAATCTCTCGTCTTTGCTCCTGAACTAAAAACCCACATGGGAAAGAAAGAAGATGGAAGGAAATTTTGTATGTTAGAGACCTATCAAACGTGAACTGAGAAATTCTTGTTATACCCAGTGAAAACATACACAGAGAATGGGCACTAGTTAAGAAATACTGAAGGACACAGCTCAACCAGGGTAAATGCAGTCCGGACTTCATGGGGGAAAAGGAGCTGCATGATTACCGTATGACAAAGTAATGCAGAAGATTCCTCCACCTCTTTCATACCCCTTCATAAATCTGCACCTTGCTGTATAGTGTTCACAGTGTTCTAACTCCATCACTAGGAAAGCAGATGACAAGGAGAATAAATCCTTTCCTTCCTGCCACCCAGCTTCAAGCCCATCTTCCTCAAGAGAGAAAGCAAACAACCACTTCCAGCATGAAGCACCCTCTGTTTCACACATTCATTTACACAAAGCTCACAAGGAGACACAATGAAAGCAGGACAAGCTCAGCTGGTGGACACAGAGACAGACAAGAAATAAAATGAACAACCTGCACTTTTACGTGTTACAAGGAATCTAGTTGATCATAGATTCATATACAAATACCTTGCACACATCCTACTCATCTGCAAGCACACAGCAGGCAGATACTAATATAGGTTATACTCACTAAGATTTCATACATAACTGTATTTTATTTGGTCAATGACAACCTATGCAAGTTAGATGTGGTAGCCTTACATCTTTACCTCAGAGAAAAACCAAACATACAATAGGTCTCAAGACCTTCTTGAACAAATTGTGTTCTTCAACACCAATATTACTCATTGCTCTCCACAGAAAGAGAAAGCAGTCAATACTAACTAAATCACAGAGGCCAGCTTCTGGTTAAAGACGCTCACAGAAGACTCAGGGAGTTCTTTTGTTTCTGAAGGGGTCCATGCAGAAATGACTGCTGGTATGTAATCCATCACACAAGGTAAGGGGAGAGGTAGAGGAAAGCAATGATCAAAGTTCTTCCCAGGAAGGAGTTTTCCAGATTCTCCCACTCCACAGGCTGGGTGTAGAAGGACTAATTGAGAAACCTCAGTAGGAGGGAAGCTTTACCCAGATAAAAAACCCCATATTATTCCGTGACTGTGCAAACATCTCTGCTCTAAACACAATCCTATTATTCAACAGTTGTTCTCTGTTTAGGAAAAAAGGAAGAGGGAGGGAAAAATAAAAAAAAAAAAAAGAAGAAAAAATCTTCTCCATTCTCCTTTCTCTCTTGAGGGTGTACTTTCCAGCTCAATAAAGAGATTATACTTGTAATTTATTTATCATAGGCAATTAGGCTATTGTCCAAGTGACTTTTCATCCTAACTTAAATATAACCTATCATCTTCTAGGCTACATTTGAGAGATTTTCTGTTTGTAGCATTCCAGAGCCCAAACAGTTGAAAAAACAGCTCCTCATGATTACAATGGCACCATTTCTGTTAAAGCAAAAGTAAGTCCAAATATACTGAAGTCAGTGGGAGGTTTTCTTCAAATAAGCATGACAGGATAAACACTATGACTCTAAATTAGCAGCACTGCATCATCAAACTGGGCTGGGAGCTCTTGGATAAAAATCAGTTCACTTCATTCAGCAAAGATTGAATCATCTGAATTATTTCAGTTGGTGGGATGTCTGCTAGCACACAGGGTCTTCTGTGTAAAGGTAAGTAAAAGCCAAGGTTGCACATGGGCCAGACCAAGGGGGCAGTAAGTGGCCTCCTTTGTTCTTTGCTCTGTACACAGCAACTGACACCTTCTCTGGGCAAGACCATACTCCCTATCCTCCCTGCCACAGAAATCACCCCTCACACGCAACAGGGCACCTTCAAATGAGCCATCCATTATCACTCCCAGCTGAGCAAATGAAACCATCTCCTCTACTATAAAAGAACATTTCACTATCTTCCTTCTGAAACTCTCTCCTTTCCCTAGCAGCAACATTCCCCACTGTTACTCCATGTTAAGGATGGTAGAGAGAGTAGTCATAAGGAAAGCACAGCAGAATAAGAAAAAGCCTTTTTACATTAGCCTGTTTCCAGAAAGCCCTTGTAAAAGCACTCTCTTACCAACTGCAGTAAAACCTCAGCAGCATTATTATGCCTCACCTCTTTAACTACTGCCATTCTTGTCTGTCAAACTTGAACATTCTGCTGCTGACTTGAGCCTTTCGTTTCAAAAGGGCAATGAGAGCACACCCTGTCCTACAGTCAGTATCTCCAAAACACATCTGGGAGACCAGTTCTTTTCAGAAAGAGGGGGAATTCAAAAATGAAGTCTTAATCCTGTCTGGTGTAACCCTCACAACATTTGTATTTCAAGGTGTTTTTCTTGAGCTGGCACATACAACTGACATTTGGACTTCTGTAATTCAGCACTTGTCAGTATTAACCAGCCACTCTGCAGCCAGAAAAATGTGTTCATTTGGTTTAGGCACTTTTCTTATCTGAAAGAGACAGAAAGTCTGAGCAGGGCTCACCTTACAAACTCACAGCAGCAGGAAGCAGAAGACAGAAAACCCTGGGAAAATAGGAGGATTAAAAATGGGACAGAAAAAAGAGGAGAAAAAAAAAAAAACAACAAAAAAGTGTTTTCTAATTGCTCCATGGACTGGCTCATGGCTCTGCTGATGGATGAGCACTGACGGACTCACAGCTGTACCCATCTGGCACACAGGTGTTTGTGTTAGCATTCGATAGCCAGGCAGCAGCCAGATTGTTAATTGGGTTGGGAAGAAGAGATGAAGCAGCAGCACGAAAACTAAATACACATTTCAGTGCTGCAAATCCAAGCCTTGACCAAAGAGCTCTGCTATGCAGTTGTCTAGAGCTCTGCTACATCTCTAGCCACACCATAATAGGGTCTCCTGGAGGGAAGATTCTTCTGCAGTTATGTGGCAGACAAACTCAGCTGTTGCTGAAAGGGCAGTATTTGTGAATACCCTTTTGATAGAACAAAGAATAGAAACAAACTCAGAATTGCAGAAACCTCAACCCTTATGCCAGAAAAAGCAGCAGCTCTATTATCCCTTCTTAGCATTCTACTTTCCTGACTGGATATGGAAAGATTGCATTTGCTTTCTTAGCCACCAGAGCACACTATGAGCTTGTGTTCAACTGATAGTTCACCTTGATCCCCTGGTACTTTTGTGCATCATTGCTATAAGCAATTTAGTGTCATGCATGGAGTCCAGATGTATTTCAGAAGGATTTTTGCAGGTTTCCAGTCACCTCTCAGAAATCAGTGGCTATTGTTAGCTCTTCACACAGCTGAGGTCCAGCCACAAATTTGACCCAGCTATTGTCAGGACTAGAGGCTTTCATGAGCTTACAAACTGTAAGCCTTATTAAACAAATGTTATTCTCCCTCCTCACCATAGTGGCAGATATTATACCTTTTTGCCATAAAATCCCTCTTATGCCATTCACAAAGACATTGTTCTGTGTGGTTGATATCCTTTTACCCACTCTTTCAAGCTCATGTAGGATAAGCATAAAGCATGACTGACCTATGATTACATGGGCCAGACATGCTAAAATACTGGAATAACATTAGTTTTTCTTTGACCCTTTCAAAACTCTCTATTATTAGAAGCCTTGATGAACATCTAATCACCACATCACTTGAACCTCTTCGAGTAACCAGGTTACAGTAGCAATTCTTGTTCTGACACACGCCTAAATTTTCAAACTTCAGCTTGCTTTTCCTGAGAGGAAAGCATGAGAGATCTTTAACAAATGCCAGCACTGAGCCACTATTGACACAGTAACCAGTGACTTCTCAAAAAGTTGTCACGCCTGAAGTGGGGTAACTAAATGAGAAGGTCAGGACAGTATTTGTGACACCTATATGCTTACTGTTCCCCTGATTTAAAAGAGGTTTGTGGCAAGCTAAAACCATTTGTAAATGCTTTTCAAACATAAGAATGTTTTATTTTAAGCAAACAATCATTAGAAATATTATTGTGGGGTTTATTCAATGATTTAGCAATCTCAAAAGAACTATTAAATATGTAAAATTTTGTAAACAAATCTATTCAGCTTCAGCACATCTACAATTGACTGGCATCAGAGAATCAAAACTTTTTGCTCCTCTTCAGCTACCTTTTGTATCCTGCTTTTTTAAACCATTTATGCAGTTCACTCTTATGCTTTTCTTGCCACTCTGAGGAACATTATTATCTTTAAATTGCATGCAAGACCACTGTTTTGGAAGGGAAGAAATAACCAAAATAAAGAAAAAAGTTAAAGGATTGATAGATTTGTTGGTGGCTTATACGATGCGTAAAGAACTTTGCCTTTGCAAAATTTCCTTTTAATTTTGGCTTACTGTGTTCTTCTGTTTAATTCACTTGACTTTTGGGAAGAATATTACCATTATGTCCACTTCACACTGAGGTTCCAATGAGGTGCAGCAAAGCTACCTTCCATTCATCTTGAATATGCTCTCCTCAAGCAACACTCCTTCAGGTTCTCTTTTGCAGTTCCTTTTCTGCTGCTATCAGATTTCTGCCCATCTCAGCTTGACTGGAGAGGAGTTGGGAATGTCAAGGATATGGATTGATTAGAATTTAGAGCATTGCAAGTCTTAGTACAGAACTCACCATGGACAGTTAAAACCTGAAGGGTTGCTGTTTAACAGGGCCATTCGAAATTTACACTTTAAACTGATCTTCTTTCATGTCCTTGAACATGAAAACACCAAACAACCCATGAAATCTTAATCTTAGCAAGTAGAAGTAAATTTCTGCCCACTTTATTCAAATCAGATGGAGCTTATCTGCATGCCACCTAGGAAACAAGAAAATAAATATTGTTCCTGACCACTGGGAAAGGAGATGACAAAGACAACTTCACAGTAATTATGAAGCCTCTCCCATGCACATCCATGGTCAGAAGAACATGAAAATCTGAAATGTATTTGCCTCTTCTGTTTCAGCTTCACATTAGATAGATAACATTGCTAAGAATATGTAATTTGGAAATAGGAATGAGTCTCTTCTCTGAACTGGTTCTCAAACTCTTGTACACGCAAAGCATTCCAAGCTGCACAGAAGCCTGCTCCTACCACTCAGTGGCAGTCACATCTCACACTAATATTGTTAACTGGGGACTTCCATCAGCTTTTTATCTCAACTGAACTAAATATGCAAATCACTACTCACAGAGCTGTTACAGGCCTTCTTTAGAAGTTAGTTCCCTCATGGAATGCACCCGGGATCAAGCAACTAGGCCTAGAGAAAGCTGGAGGGATCTTGAGATACTGAAAATTGTCCTAAGATGACTGTACAATCCTTTAGACTACAGAGAAAAGAGACAAAATACCTACTTGAAGCTGATGGCGAGGCTGGAAGAGGATGAAGGAGGGAGAGATAAGAAATCAAGGCAATGACCTTTGAAAGATTTTTTTTCTCCTAATTTCTGACACAACCAATTTGAAGGTCTGTTGATGGGGTAAACAACTGCTGACCTAGAAGAAAGATCACAACTTTCCTATCAATGAGTTCTATGTCATCCTCCTTTCCCAAATGACTTTATGCTATTTTGTTATGTATTTTGGATGGACAGAAGTTGCATGAGAGCATCCTGTAAGCAACACTGAGGTTTGACACCACCTGTCTGAAACATCCTCCCTGACACATACCAGGGCTGCAGTGGGCTGCTGCTCTAAATAGTGGCCACATACCAGGTATTGACAGGCACTTGCCCCACAGGCAGCCACAGTCCCCTGCTGTCTAGCCATACAGGCTCTCACAGGCTCACTGCCAAATCTTTCCCCTTCAGCAACATTTGGCCTGGTATCATTATCAGCTCCTTCTCACCCCAAGCCATCCACCCACAGAAGAGCTGTTCTGCTTCCCTCTGCATCAGGACTCTGAAAACTCTCATCATGCCCAAGAACAAACTACCTTTCAGTGACTCAGCCTGTTGGAAATCCCCTTTTTACATCAGAGAGGGAAAAGCACCACTATTCTGTTCCTTTCCTGCCAGCAATACAATGGCCATGCTCCCTTCCTGGCTTGCACAGCCTTTTGGAGTCCAGCCTCAGGCTCACCAGGCTTATCAGTGCACAGCTCCCAAACCCTGCAGGTACCCTCCAAACCTTCTCCTGCCCCTCTGCTGTGACACCACCTCACTCTGCGCACAAACCCCAACTCAGGTTAATTGACACTATACCCACTACTTTGGGTGTACATATTATTATTTGTTATTTTTTATTAGCACTTGGGTTTGTTTTTATGGATACTGTGAACTGAGAAAAGAAAAATCCCAGTGCAACCCAGTGAAGTTTAGTTCTAACAGTTTTAAATACCTCAGTGTGAATTATGTTTGCTTGTGGAAGCTCCTCAGCTGTGATGTAATACCAGACAGTAACCAGATATGGTTTTGTACTTATAGTTGTTCCATTACCACAGTTATATTAAGACCTAGTTAATGATCTAGTTATCAAATCATTTAATTGTGATTTTGCTTAATTTCTTTTGTGCACATGAATAACTACAGTCTGTTATCCCTGGAACACCTAAAATTAGGTTTAACATCAAAAACTTCTCTTTGGAAGTGAAATTCATAAATGCATGTATACTTCTTTTATCACTTCTGATCTCATAATATTCTACAGATTTCTCAAATACATCAGTTTAGATATATTATCATTTTTATGCTTGCATAAAATATTACAGATATATGAAAACAAACAGAAATGCACCAGAAAAGTTAAAATCTACCTCTGAGGGTGTCATTTGCCCCTAAATTCCATGCAGCCAAATCTAAAAGCATTAGAGCAGCCATGAAAGAATACTTACTCCACCTAGGATACAGGGCAAGAGGCAGGAGCACACCTCAGCTTTTCAGCTGGGAATAATTTCATGAGCAAAGTTGTTTTCAGATTTCCACTCCAGTTGCAAGATCAGCTTATATTTTATTAGCACAGTATAAATATTTGCAATATGCCAATGGGAAGAAAGAGAAAAAAAAACAAAATCCTGAAGAAACTCTTAAAAGTAACAGGACTCTGAACTACTCTCAGGGCAAACTGAGTAACTCCGTCACAACTCCCTTACAAACAGCATGAGGACAAACTGCCACGCACAGGACACCTTTTCTCCAGCCAAAGCTCTTTTCTCCAGCCCTGGGGTAGCTGCACTGTTCAGCCATGCCAACACACACAGCAGAAAGTGTGTTATGACACACAGCCTGTTTTTCTTAAGTCTGCTGCAAACATACCTGCTAAATTTCATTACACTATGTCAGTGTGTGACTTTCTACCCAAACTATAAACTCATGTGTATACTTCAGCATATGCTTCGGCTCCAATTCAGCAGACTCTGCCTGCATCTGCTGAGGCAGGAATTGCACAGGTTTTGGTATTTTGTGCCAAGAGGAGGTGATAGAGTCTGGCTTTGAGGGGCTGGTGAGTGCAGGAAGATGTGTGGGGAAGACAAGAAGCTGTGGTCAGGATAGGAGCTGTCGGGCTGCCGAGTGTGGCTTTACATGACAAGAAGACAGCTCCAACTCCACTCACCATGGCTTTTGCAGAACCTGCATTTGGCTGCTTCTGTGCCAAATGATCCAGAAGGCACCTACTACACCAGCACTGACCCAAGCTGACACAGCTGTGTAATATAAGGTTGCCCTGAGGGAAGGTACCAGCTTGGGTCCAGAGGCTGATGAGCCCATCTTGGCTGCCAGGCTTCTGGTGAGGTGGGTATAGAAGAAGTCTTCATGAATCTGAAGCCAGCCTAAGTAGGTATAGGGTACAATATGATCCTGTGGGCCACAGACAGCCCCCTGAGACCACTGCTGCTTCTGAACACTCACAGCCAGAAGCAAGCAAGATTTACCACTGTGCTTTTCCAGGCTGGTAAGTGCTCTATTTCAAAATATATCTTTGCAGACAGATTAGGAGAGCTTTGGAGTACAGCTAATAACCTGCTGTTGTTGTCACCTGTTAAAAAAAAGAACAACACAAACTCAAAAAAAAGGTTTTGTTTCAGTGCAGAACTATTGGGTTTGTTCAAAATTACTCACACTGTGAAACCTCAGGCTGCTGTAGCCTGTATCACATCCTCTGCACTCTCACAAAGTCCCAAGCAATTCAAAAGGTGAAGGATGCAACAGGGCTCAGCTGGAAAGAGTTCTCACCAAGGTCTCAATGAAAGCATTCACAGCTGAAGGAGGCCAAGCACTCCCCTCCCCACATCCATTCACTGGGAACAGAAGCCTCAAGCCCTTGCTGAGGGACCACAGGGGACAGGCACATAATGAGCCCTCACTGCCAAACAGCTCAGTGTTGCTGGCCCCCCTTGACACCGATCTACAAGTGTGGGCTGCAAACATGTCCAACCCATTCCCACCACAGCTCACGCTCTGTCCTGATTAAGCTGACTGCTGACAAGCCCAAGAACGATCAGCCTCTTGACTTGTGTGGTCTGATGAAGGCTAAGATTACAAATCTTTTTCCAAATAGTCCCCAAGTGAGCCACACACAAAAACAAAACAGGAGGGGGAAAAACTTCCAGTTGAGGCTGGTAACATTAGCCAGCCTTAAACAAAAATACAATGTACCTCAAGTTACAGTTTCAGATGAAAAGCTCTCTAACCAGTGAGGAGCAGTATGGATTTCCAACTTTTGAAAAGATTAAAAGACAGTGATCATGACTTCAGACTAATACAGGACTTCTTGTGCACCCAGTCACAGCATAATCAATAGAGAAATGGGAATTATATCTGAATGGACAAAGCTAATAGTTCTAGAAACAATCACTGCCACTATGACACTGCTCTTTCCTCTCCCCAGGGGCACCTCCCACAATTAATCTACAGAGTAACTCTCTAAAACAAGCTCCAGGTTTCCACGCTATTGATTCATGTCTTAGATTCAGAAATCAAACCAAATTAAAGAAAATCTAGATATATCTTCTTAAATAAAAATCATTTACAATCAGCAGAGTAACCCAATGACCTCTTAAAGTACTTTCTATGAATTGCACTGATTAAGTAAACACATTTTAAAATCTACATACATGAATAATTCATGCAACCTGGAAAAAAATCTGATTTTTGTTATTCATTGACAAACTGACATCTGGATTTGGATTTAAAAAAAAAAAAAAACAACTAAACAAACAAAGTCAATAGTGTTAACATCATCTGAGAAAGATGCTTCAAGGAAAACAGTGCAGGGAAGGAGGAAACAAGGAGTTGTTATTTTACTGGCTTAAATTTATTTTTGTCTGAATAGCTGAAAGCTACAGAAAGAAAACAATTGTGAGAAAACTCTCCTGCCACTGCACTACCTTATTTTCCTTAGTTTCATTTCCAGAGCTTGGTTCTCATTTTACTACTAGCCTCTATTTATCTCCCATATAGAACTTCACTCCTCCTGATCCAGGCAGACCCAGACAGTTCCCATCAGAGATTATTCTCTGAAGGAGATGAGGCACAAGCTAAGGAGCATAATGAATTAGCTAAGGAGTATAATTTGAATTAGCATCAAACCCCACTATTTCTATTCCTAGTGCTGCAGCAGAAGAGCTGGACTGAGATGGAGATAAGATTGAAAGGGGGCTGAAGGAGCCTGAGCAGGTCAGCAGTGATTAGAGCTGCCACTGTGGTTTTAGGCCAGATTCCCAAAGCCATATGAAGAATTTGCAGCCAGGTCCCACAGCAGTGTCTGCATCTCCCAGACCTTGGTGCCTACAGCCCTTAGATAAACCATGAGGAGCAGCAGGGACTCTTGAGCAGTGACACCCAGCAGGGAAGCAAACAACCTTGCAAAGAAAAGCTGCCAAGCATGAGGTTGTTTATGGCAGTTCTAAGCTCCAGAACTATTCTGCCAGGCTCATTAGATCCTCCCAGACTGTTAAGGCAGCTGGACCATTCTCTCCACAGAGCTGCACCCTTTAGGCCACACCACTCAGCACAGAAGCCTTCTGGGGTTTAAAATCTCCATCTCCTCAGAAACTGCATTGTCCATCTTCATGCATGGCAAGATAAGACAGTCTCTATGGTTCTTGCAGAAGGTGTGCTGCTGAGCAGCCATCTCTTGTGGCCCCAAAATCCAGCTAACTGCAGCAGATGGGAAAAGAGAAAAAGAGAAAGAAGCAGCCACCAAGTAATTGATATACTACAAAAATGAAACAGATTGTCCATTGTCAGCCCTTCTACTCAGGACCTGAGCAAAAGTTAGAGACTGCCCTGCAATAATTCACTCTTAGTTTGTATTTACTTTTTCTTGTGAGCAAGTAACATAGGCAGAAGAACCCTAGAATACTGCAGTACTCAAGCTAGCAAGAACATGAGCTGTGTCCCATAGGAAGAACAAACTGCATTTGCAAGCTGGAAGCTGCATGCAAGGACCTGATTCCTACATGCCAACAGACCACTTCGGAAGCACACAGTGGCTCCACCTACTAGGTTATAAAGTGGAATAGATTTTTTGTCACCCATGGATACATAGTTGCACTGCACAATCAAATTATTTGGTATTTTTAATTATAGACATTTTAGCTATCTTTGCAGCCATTTGTACAGTTTGATATTAATAAGCAGAACTGTGGCTCCAGCTCACAGTATCTGTCTGAACTTATTTTATCATCAAGACTATACAAGCCACATATAAGGTCTTCTAGGGCTTTCCAGATGTGATACTACAACACTGGGATCTTTTTGTTTTATTAATGTTTACAGAGGCCCCATTGAGGACCACTGATTACCAAAGGGACTGGCAGTCTGGAGTTACTGGGAAGTTCAACTCCCCCTCCCTCCCCTAATTTTAAATGCTTTTCGTGCTCTCAACTAAACTCTGCATTTAGTATTATGATTTAACTTACTCTCCCAAGTTACCATCCACAGAATGTTTTCTGGCATGCTCACAAAATTTCACCAGAGACCTTTTCTGGCATCCACTTCTGTAGCATTTTCTGAATTTATTATGCAAAACTTAAGGGACATGGGAAAGGGAAGGATTACAGAGACATCAGTTGGTATCTAGGGCAAATATAACTAATGAAATCTGACACGTGTATGTATATATTTAGAGTTTTTATGGTTTTTTTAAAAAATAAACATTGAATACACCACTTACTAAGTTCATTTTATTTCTAGGGAGAATTATACCTGCACAGCTAGAACATTCTACACCATCTTCCACAACAGATGTGAACCTCTCATTCCCCACCCAACCTTCTGCCCCTGTTCCCAGCCAGGCTTTGTACGAAATTGGTTTCACACTTATACTTGGCAGCAATGCCAGACATATCAGACACACAAGGTGTTTGCAGCCCTCTTCCACACAAATAAGCACTCAAATGCCTCTGTCCTGAACTTTGTTATGGCTAGTTTCCTCATGTTCATGTTGGTATTTTTAAAAAATCTACACAGAAAAGTGCCTTTGCTATTTAATAGCATAAAAAATCAGCTCTCAGAGGGCAATACAAAAAGAAATCTCAAAGGTTTGAAGACAGCCCAAGTTATTTCTCTCAATGACATCTAAAAGCATTTTTAACTTCAAGACAAAATCCACAACACAATGAATAAATAATTCTGATCACTTCCTGCAAAGTCAGTCCCAAACAGAAATTGCAAAACCGTGCACTTCATATACTGCACTTGCCCAGGTGCCCAGTTCTGGCTGATCCAAGAGTACTTGTAGACACTTCAGTAAGAGAGGCAAAGAAACAGCATCACAGAACAGCTGAGTTTGGAAGGGACCCCTGGAGGTGATCTCTATACAACCTCCCTGCCCAAGCAGGACCACCTAAAACAGACTGCTGAGGACCAGGTCTGGTCCAAACAGATTTTGAACATCACCAATGGGCTCCACAACCTCTTTGGGCACTGAACTGGAGTCAGTGCTTCATCACCTGCATGGTGAAAGTGTTTTCTGATGTTCAGATGGAAGCTCCTGACATTTTTCCTCATTTCTTTTGGAGCAGTCCAGATCTGAGCGGGCTACAGTACCTGGCAGAAATTATGTCCAAGCCACCATCTGGGACATAATTGCTAGAGATTCCCCATCTTTGTACACACCCATTACACATCACAGTAACCACTTTTCAGAGTCCTTCTCCCTTACTGCCTCAGATAAGGTAATCCTCAGGCTTCCTTTACAGTGACAGAGCAGAAATCACCTACTGTACATGTACAAACTGGGCTCAGAACTCGAATGATCAAGTCTACTGTCAAATACATTGTGGCACACTGCAAAACAGGAGCAAACGTGCAGAACAGTGCCCTGCAGCCCTAGGACATGCTCTGCCTGGGTGGGAAGCAACTATGGTCCTGCTGACAGATTTGGGACACTGCCTTAAGTCTTAAGCCTATTCTTGATGCAATGCATTAAAATGTCCTTAGGTATCATCTCAGGAAAGTGATTCCTGTGTCACAACTCATTTGCAGCTTTAGCACATCATTCATGAGATAAATCCATGAAACAGGTTGCCTAAGTCACTATGAGCAATGTCTAAAACAGAAAGAATTTTTTACGGTAAAGTCAGTAGTCTGCAACCCAGTGTTTCCTCATTTAGCCAAACAAGGCTGTAAAGGGACTTATTTGAGCCATAATGGCTTTATGAGTGTGCAATAACTTACAGAAATTTTGTCCCTTTGCCTTTATTTAATTTTAAAACAAGTCTAAAAACAGAAGTAAATAGTATAAGAAACAGCCCAGATGACAATTTTAAATGGTATCACAGCACTCCTATGTGCAGAAAAATGCCATGTGGGGGAAATGTGTGCCACAGCTACCACAGAGCTGTACAAAGGCTTGGCCAACAAACATGGTGTATGCTGTAGACCCACAACACCCTGGTCACAGCCTAGGAGCTCCCTGTCTTGGACCACAGAGCTTTGATGCCAGTACAAAATTCAGTTTTCAGATGTTTGCAATACCACCCTCTCAATTCTGCTCTTGGAGAGCACAGAGGCATCATGCAGATGAAGAGCTGTGGGTGCTGAACCGACCCCTCTCCCTTCCCTGCCATCCCCCCAACACTCTCCTGCCCCTTTGAACTCCCTGGGGTTTCCAGCTGCCTGAAACTTTGCAGAAGTCAAGATACCACTGTGATATGTGAGTAGAAAAAATAAAAAAGAAACCCTGTAAAGCTAAAAATAAATGTAAACTCTTCTGGTATTGGTTGGGTGGGGCAGATGGGGAAGTAAAACACAGTTACAAACCCAGATATTATGCAACTTACTCCATGGAACATCTTTTCTTGATTATGTTTATTAGAGAGCTCCTATCCAAAACCTCAAATTACCCTAATTTGAAACACATTAGATTTTTTAATGTAAAATACTAACCAAAAGAAACTAAATCTTGCAAGAGCAAGAAGGAGTCCAATTTTTTGCCTCTAATGATAAACAACTTTTACTGCAGTCAGAAAACAAGAAGCAGGTCTTTAGCTCTTTAAAGTGCTGTATATCCTTTAAAATACTCAGGGCCTGGTCTTCCTCACACTAATTCCATTAGTACTGAATTTCAGGACTGCATCTTTCCATTTTCCCTCCACACACAGTCCCAAAGTTTTCCTTTACTCTCCGCTCTTCTATAAGTACTGCAAACATATGCAACAACTTTACTTTCCTTGCAGCCTTTTTTAATTAAAAAGAAGTCCTTCCATAAAACATAGGATTTCTTTGTACATGGCACTTGAAACAACTATCAGCAAACACGGCACACAGCAGTTACCGTGAAGGAAATGCTAGATCACTGAATGCTGAGAATTAACTCCCTTTTCCGCTGCCTCTGAGAAACTGTGAAAATAGTGTTCTCATTCAAAATTAGAGAAGCTTAAATAAAGAAAAATTGGGTTATTGGAGCATTTTATTTCCCCCATTCAAAAGGAGCCAACAGAAAAACAAGTTTCTGGAACATTGTCTTTGACCATGTTCTCCTTCCATAAGCAACCTTTGACCAAACAGTTGAGCAAATTAATACCATCAAGTCAGTTGGTTTTTTCCTTCAGCATCCACTTATTCATTAGCTACTTTGAAGATCACCTCCCAACTGAGGCATAATTTGAAAAGGTCTAACTTTGAAAGAGTTACTGCTCAAGATTTTAACTTTTACTAACCAACATTCTGCCAGCTTAGCTGTGCATGTAAATAAGATTTAACAGATATTTTTTTAGGGTATGGTGGAGAAACATTATTAGATGGAGGGTGTTGACTGAAGTGAAACACAAACACTAGTGAGCAGACATTATGAAAGTGGATATTTGGACATTTTGCTCTGCATGAATTCTACCCCACTCACCACTACAGTATGCAATCATCTTTCAGCTCTAAAATTAAACTGTTAGTTTTCATCTTCTCTCCAGATGGAGAAGCAAATAAAATAGAGTATGAACACTTCTTTTGACATGCCAGGTGCTTAGAGCAACAGTCGTCGACCACACAAATCACAATATATTCAGCTAGAGAAAACCAAATCAAAGAAATTACTTTGTATGTGAAACAGGCTACAGGGAGATTTGCAGTGAATTCCTCTGAGACTCACCCTCAAGCTAGGTGCACAAGGCCTAAATTTCTATCAAAAATATGCACTTTTGTAGTTTCATTCTGACTAGTCTTGGATGTTCAGTTTCTACTCCAGAATTTTAATTAATAGTTCAGTTAAGCTAAGCCCACTCACTGAGCACTCCAAGTTTGGCACTGTTTCACTGGAAGTCATTGCAGAGAGCGGAGAGCAGGTTGCATTGCTAAGGAGCTAGGCTTGAGCAGTAGCAGAAATGCTTCTGCAATAGCAGAAATGCATCAGACTGAAGGTTCCTATGCATTGCACATTTCTTTACACATTTCACCTTTTAAGCCTAATTTAAATCTTTAAGGTATACACAAAAACTCAAGGTACAGATTTATGTCCCCCAAGCTATGTTCCACGCAGTACAGACTAGCTAGCAGATACCACTCAAATTCTTCTATTTCCTCTACTGGATTAGCACTCATAATTAAGAAAACATAAATTTGTTTTCTGCTTTGACCTCCCTAAAGTTGTCTCACAAACCCACAAACAAGCAAGGGTACACTGCAAGTCCTTCTCCTATCTGTTACAATACAGATCATCACTGTGTTTGACAAGTGACCAAAGCCCAGCCATGGGGGAACAGAGGGAGATGATATCAAACACAAAACTAGAAGCAGTTACACCCCACCTGAAAACCAGATCTGCCCAGGGGGCAGACCAGCTAGCACTAGTATGAGTGGAAGGAGTATATTAATTTTTTTCCCCCGTACCAAGAGTCCCTTAGTGAGCTGATGAGATATCCACTTTTCTTCATCCAACATAAGACTTAGCACATCTTACAAAGCAGGCTGTTAGCCCAAGACCAAAAACTCAACCTGATGAGAAGCCAGTGTAAATGGAATTTATGCAGGCAGTTGAAACAAATGGAAAAGAAAATCAAAATAGTCAGCAAAGTGAAACTTTATTGACCAAGGAAAGGCTCATTCATCACATAAAAAGTTCAGCATAGAAAACATTAGCCTCCCTGACCTGGAGTCTGTGATAAGGTCAGGATCCCTCATTTAGGGATCTCTCAATGACAAGTACAACTACTTCAGAGATAAGATTTTATTAGTGCTACTAAAAGACAAATACCTGAAACAGGTTTTGGCTGGTGCAAGCACACTTTTTGTCTTAGGAACCTATGTGGAATCTGAGAACCAGATCTTTAAATTACAAGAGTCCACGCACTTGGCAGACTTTGGGACACAGTTACAAGTGCAGTTGAATGTTTTGTGACTTTCATAGTTCTGTACCACAACTTCAACCTATTCTGAAAAGCTGACAATTACACATACTTCAAAAAGACAAAACCAAGAGTATTAACAGTTCCTCACTAACACAGCAATATATCCAAAGGTAACATCAGGCATGAAAAGAGAATATGATGCAAAAGACTTCAATTCAGTTCATATCTGAACAGCATTTGGACAGCATCATAAAGCCATATAAAAAGATGGGATACTCTGACATCATTTGAGCCTAAATACACATTACAGTTAAAGGAGGACAACCAGTCACCTTTAAGAGTGACTGAGTTGGTAAAGTCACCTTTTGAGGACTGAGCCTTCCTTCACAGGCTATAAAAACACCCTAAATACATCAAGTGGTTTGACTGAGTATTATACTGCATGTAGTTTAGCAAAGCTAAAATACTGAAATACAATCCTTTTTCTCCACTGAAAAAGCAAAATTGTTGCTGGTAATTTATTTACATGGATTCTTAGTACAAACATCCTGAAATTCCCTAAACACAAGGGCAAAGACTTTGCTTTGACTAGCTTTGCTTGCATTCTCCCAGAATGCTGGACACTCCAGAGAGTATCTATGCGGAGGGAAGGTCACAGGTAATACAGAGAAAAGGAAAGTATTCACAAATTGTGAGAAAATGTCACAGAATAATATGGCATAAAAGAAAAACTACACTTCTCACTTCCACAGGCAGTTTGAAAAGGAGCATGGATTAAACTTTATGAATTGGCCTACAACCAGATAAACTCCACAGACCATGTCACTTTCTTTGAGTTTAGACTCTTAAAATTTTCAGATCATTTCTCACTTTGAAAAACATCACCAAGATAAAGGGGCTCTTAGGATCACCACATAAAGCACGTTTATGTTCTGAAGAATTATACAGTACTGTCAAATACAAATCACAAACAGGCAATTTACTCTCACCTTAAGTACAAAAGAAATCTGATTTCTGCTAGCTCTCATCCTTTAAATCAGCTTAGGCATTAAAGAATAATTCCACCTACTACTCAAAAGAACAAAGGGTAATGGGGTGATTTAGGGCTGGCCTCATGCAGCTCCTAAAGGACCAGAAGGCTATTCCAAAAAACTTGCCTTTAGAAGTGTTTGGAATAACCAACATGAATAACAGAAGTGCAGCAGCATCCCTGAGATGACAGAAGAATACCACATTTGTAATTTTCTTCTCTGTTAGGCCACAGATTGAATATCAACCTTGGACTCCCCTTTGGTAAAATACTGGTAAATAAAGCACAGTCAGGCACTCCTGCCCCTCTGGTCTAAGCAATGACAGGTACAGGAAAAGAGCAACATCACTCTAATGAGAGGATGAATCTGTCACTGCTGTGGCAGGTGTATTTATACCCAAGAAGCATCCAGAGAGCACAACCAGGTTAAACTGAGAGCCTCTGCAGAGTCAGGAACCAAATCCATACATTCCAAATCCTGTAAAAGGTATCAATTGTCTTCAGCTAGGGTAGGATGATGTTTTCAAGATTATTCTGTTAATACCGAACAATCAGGGAATTGAATGTTTGTTCTTTGTATTTTCTTAATTCACACTAAAGCCATTTAGTTTATGAAAGAAATACAGCAAAAACTGTAAATATGTTAAAATTAGATATAGATTTCTGAATTCTGAAACGAGCAATACTCTCACACAAATCTGCTTTATGAAATGATGATGGCTCCTTGGGATGTGAAAGCACAATACCAAGCAATATAGATGTTATATAAGCGCATAAAAGAAGAAGAAATGCAAACAATACACACACACAGAACAAAAACACTCACAATAATCAAAAAACAGTAACACAAACAACACTAGTGTATATAAAACCAAACAAAAAATTTACTGTAAAATTGAAAATTTACAGCAATTTTCAGACCAGTGTGGCTAAAACTTCCACAATAAACAGAGTTCCAACCAACATGGAAGTGGCCTTATCTGCTGGCTGGAGATTGATTTTCCTTGGGCTTATCCTTGAAAGCAATATATCTTCCTGAATGGATCTCTTCCACTCCTGTTCTCAGGAGCAGCAGATTAACAATTTATCAAGGTTCTCCAGTAAAATAAAACTGCTTTGGCCTTAGCATCATTCATAGAATGGGTCCTTAGAATTGTTGAGACTTCAGCACCTACCTACAAAAAGAAGAAAGACTTGTGATTTTCTGATCTGAAATTCACTAATGACCCTCAAAAACACGTTTCTGACAGCCACAGTGCTGAATACAGATCAGCAGAGAGTTTAGAATCATAGAATCATTTAGGTTGGAAAGCACCCTTAAGACCATGGAGTCCAGCCACTAACCCAGCACTGCCAAGTCCACCACTGAACCACATCCTTAGGCACCATTTTTACACATCTTTTAAACAGCTCCAGGGGCACCAACTCAACTACTTCCCTGAGGAGCTTGTTCCAGTACTTGTCAACCAATACTGTGAATAAGCTTTTCCTAATATCCTGCCTAGACCTCCACTGGCACAGATTGAGGTAATTTCTTCTTGTACTGTCAATTTTTACTAGGAAAGAGAGACCACTGCCACCTCACTACAATTACCTTCCTAGCAGTCATAATGACTGACAAGATCTCTTATGAAGCTCCGTTTCTCCAGGCTAAACATCCTCAACTGCTCTTCACAGGACTTATGCTCCAGACCCTTCACCAGCTCCACTGCCCTTCTCAGGACCCTCTCCAGCACCTCAATGTCCTTCTTGTAGTGAGGGCCCAGAACTGGACACAGCACTCGAGGTGTGGCCTCACCAGTGCAGGGGGACAATCCCTGCCCTTGTCCTGCTGGCCACACCACTGCTGATCCAGGCCGGGATGCCACCAGCCTCCTTGGGCCCCTGGGCACATGCTGTACAGCTGAATTTTGGCTTACGTCTCTTACACATTTTGTTTCTACAGTTCAGGTGTAATCTCTCAGATTATATGCAGCTCTTCAACAATTCAACTTCAGAGTAGAATACATTTAGAAACAGGGGGAAAAAATGCCACATTTCATAAGCATCTTTATACACAGCCTACAACCCAGCACTGCCTACATCCCAGACAAAGTACAGAAACTGATTTTAGAAATAGCCTGTCTAGGTAATACTCAGATGGGAAAAAACATGGGAATCCTGTATACTGGGAGGGAAAACACCCATATATGCTATTGAATATTGGGTCACCACTGAATATCTTATGAGAAGGAATTAAAACTGAAATTGTCTATATGCAATGGCATATTTAGCTACAGGGATATGAGCACCACACTTTTAGACACGTTACAACCTAAGCCTATCGTCTTTGCCACTCTACAGCAGGAACAATAGCATTAAGGAGTAGAAGGCTGACCCCTAACAACACTAGGAATAAAGATTGCATTCATCTTCAGGTCTTTATGAACAGAGAGCACAATTAGAAAAGTCAGGAAGTTAAAAATGTTATCTCCCCCATTTCTTTAAATATAGCACCAGGGCAACCTAAATGGTGCTGAGAAGAGAAAAGAAGAGGTACCACAAGTCAGGAAGAAGCAACCTGCAACACTTTCCTAAGGAACACTTTTACTGCCAGTTCAGCACCCAAGGTCTCATAGCTCCCCATTCTTACTTGCAGAACTTCTATTACTGAGCACCATGATACCTGCAGCCCTGGACCCTTCCCCATATGAGTTCAGCCACCCAACAGGAAAAAAATAAAATTTAAAAAAAAAAAAAATACCACCACACTCCAGAGGATGGAGTTCAGCAGACATCAAATGGACCCTCAAGATCTTAGTTTAACAATTTAGTTGAATTTGGCCATAGTGGTAGCTCTGCTACTTGAGTACTTGATACACTGTCCCACACACTTAAAAACAAAAGGTTAAAATTAAATAACAAAAATACTTTCAACCAGGCACCTTGCCAGAGAACACTGAACATCATATACCTGGGCAGACAAATACAGAGCTGTAAATCCCACCCAGGTGCATTATCTGTGACAGGTCACATCTCTGAAATTGCCCTATCCTATATCCCAGCTGCAAGGTTGCAATGCTCACAAGTCCCTTGTCAGCCCTCAGGTGGGGTTTATCCTCTCCCCTCCTCTCTTCCAGCTGCATTTAGCCATCTGTGCTACAGTGAAATGGCTCCCTGCTTCTGATAGATTGCATTTATGGCTGCCCCTGGAATACACTAGCTGTACCAAAGGGATGCCATTCCAGCATCTCCATCCCTTACAATTTCATTAGCATCTCTGGCAGCTACTGATTGTCTGTCAACTGCAAGAAAAAACTGGATACAAAAATATGTCTCTGAAACAAAAAGTTGAGCTGTAAAAGCATGTTGGTTTTTGGTTTTTCTAACTAAAAGCTAGTTTCTGAGGTTTCTTCCCATAAATTTAACCAGCAGAAGACTTTCACTTTTAGAAACAGAGGCAACTTTGAGGCAAGTAGGTACTTTATAAGCAGCACTGAGAGAGAGTGTGTGGAATCTGTTCTCTACCACATGCAGAACACAGCCTAACCACCTGCAGATATGCCTCAGCCTCCAGAGGCAGGGGGCCTTGCCCCAATTCTTCAGAAACAGGCAGCTGTTAAATCACTGAGAAAACTCAACAAGACTCCCGCAGTGCAACTGCAATTTCAACCCTACCACCACCATTCTGCATTTCTGCTTTACATGTTCTGTGCCAGCCCTTTGACTTCTCTCATAACCACAAGAATAGTACAAGAGTAACTGGAGCCAGAGCCAAATCTAGGCTGCAGTGTTTCCCAAAAACGGGACTTCCAAGAGAACACAGCAATTCCAAGTCAGTGATAAATTCACGCTGCTGCCAATAACCAAAGAGTTTGGTTAATAGTGAAATAATTACCTTACTCATCTGCTGATGTCACCCTTTTTGAAAGCTCTTCTGCCACCACTTCCAGCAGAGAGATTCTGCAATTAGGAGCTATAAGGCATCCACCAAAAAAGCCTATCCCAAGTGTTTGGAGGACAAATACAGAGGAGCAGAGTTTGCAACCCCATTTAGAGAGCAGTGGGCTCCACAGAAAACGCATTGCCAAAACTACGACGTTTCAGACACAAAAATCTGGCCTGATGTTGTAGAGAATGTCTTTGTGCCATTGCTAATCAGATGGAATGAAACTATCTCTCCAGATTTTAAGACTCAGAATACTTTAATTCTTGTTATAAATGCCTATGAAATACAGTATTTCATTTCTGTCTTCTGTGTTTTCACCCCACAAAATTCCGGATGTTTGTGTAAGGCATAGGCTGTTTCCTACCATCAAACTCTTATGCAGAATAGCACTGTCTCAACCACCAAGCAATATACTCAGTTGCCTGGGGAGAAGTTTAATCTCCTCATACAAAATGGTTCTGAAATGGCAAACCTTCTCCTAAGTCCTGTGATGATAGCTCTGCCTCACTCAGGCAACATGATTTGAACCTATGAGTTACAAATACACTCAACCAAATACTCCGACAACACATTTTTTTCCTCAAGAATCTATTTTCCCACATGTTCCACCTCAGGCTCAAGGAAAACACTTTCCTGGAGCCTGTGCAAGCACTTACCACATCAAGTTTCCTCTGACAATGGCCCTATCCCACAAAAAGTTCATTCAAACTAAAAATCGCTTAGTATTTCTGACTGTATGGGGAAGGGGGAAAGGAGATCAGCTGTTCCCAGGTAGTCATGGGTCAGATGGGTTGTGCATGGCCAGTTTTCCCTCCAATGGCTACAGAAAAAATAGAATTTCTCCTATAATGGACAGCTTGAGGACTAGAGTCAAGAACTACACATTATTACGCAGGCAAGGTTCTTCGCCTGAGCCCATTAATTGTAATGTTCACATGGAGGCACATTTACACTCAAATAATATTTGTGGGATGTCTCTCATGCCTCATCTTCTCTAAAGTTTTTCTTATTTTGTCTTTGCAAGATGCAATTTTGAATGTGCAACATCCAAGAAACTGCTATTAGGATATTACTTTTTTTCTCTTTTTTTTTGCCCATTCCCCCAAAGTTAATTCTAAAATGAGAAAACTCAGTTAACCTGATGGAAAAGAACACCATAACAGGATTTGATCTCACTTCCTTTGATATGTGAAACAAATACAGTTACTCCAGGCGACTTTGAGAAACACTTATGGAAAATTACAGGTGATGAATAACCCACAGGAAGTCTTATTTTGTTCCCTGAATGCAATACTGAGAATTAAAATAATAGAAAAGAAAGGCTACTAGATCAAATCACATTTTGGTTTCTACCAAAAGCTGTATTCATTCCAGTTCCGAAGATATTTTCCTTCTGTTTCTCCAAGCTTTGCTTTGTCAAGTTCGAAAAAAAATCTGGTGACTCCATAAGCAGGTCAGGTACTGTAACTGGTTTTGTTCAATACCTAAGTATTTCTTTCACAAATTCAAAGAACAAATCCAATTTGCCTGGCTCACAAACATTGTCCTGCTGTTTTCCCACGGGTTAGCCACACAAAGAAAACGAAAATTTTTCAGGTTGAATATGAAATTAGTATTTTATTCTTGTTTCGTTACATTTTTATAAGCAACTATGAACCAAAGCAGCGCCCCTTCCAAGTCCAGTGCAAAACAACCACTACTGAGAAACAGAAAGCAAGGAGTCCAGGATTAGGCCATGTCCTGTTTTTCAGAAGAAATGGATCAATCAGCCCAAAAGGAACTGTGGGGCTTTACAAAAAACAGCATAAAATACACGGCAAGCATTTTCCTGTCTGACAGTTAAGAACTCCTTCATCAAGAGATTTAAATTAAAATCTTGATTCTAAATTCGAGACATTTAGGCCGTAACTGTTTGTTGCACACTAGTGCATGTGTTTCACATACTTCTGGCGTATCTGTCTTTATTAAATAATCACATGAAAGACTGTGCAACAAAATTTCCACTACAAGAGAACAGAAATCCAAGATAAACATGATCCAACCAAGTCATATATCATCTGCTTGTAACAGATCCAATATACAGCTCTGACAAAGTCATCTGTTACCAAGCTTGTGCTGAAGACTTCAGGGATCACCTTCATCACAGCAGTTAACAGCGCAAATAAATCTTGTGATGAAGCTCACAGGATTTTTTTTATTATCATTTTTTTAAGAAATGCAAAATGCAGCAGTACAAGGTTTCCAAAAGGCTTTCACAGAACAGTGTATGGCTACTGGATGAAGTTTGAAGAGACAGTCCCTACCACCTCCAATTGCACAAAATGTAAATCTCTCCAAGCCACTGTTTTGTGATAGTCCAGAGATGATAGGAACCACAGATTTACACCAGGCAAGGGCATCACATGTGTGGCTTTCTTCTAATGTGAGTGGCAGCTGGAGACAGTCATTGCCACAGAACCCTACTGCTCCCCTCTAACTACTAACCAGTATGCTGTGAGCCACAGCTCAGAAACCACTGTCAAATTTAAACCTAGCAAAGGCATAAAAAGAATTTGTTAACACTCTGCTGTCATACTAAGCATGCTCCATATGTTTAAGATCTGTGATCTTAAGACAATGAATTAATACATTACATAGACCTATATAAAAATAATAAACTCAGCTTAGCAGAAACACTTTGTGTGTGTATATACATTTGACAGAAGTCTAGTCACAGATAGCGAGCAACATAAAAATCAAGTGACCAGTTCAGTCCAAGGTAGCCAAAGAAATGCTAAGTTAAATTGTGCCTACATCTCCTGACACTACTGATGCCTCTATTCCCAGTTCACATTTTAACTAGCATTGTGCAAAACTGTCAAACAAATGCCAAAGCTAAAAGAAACCATAAGGGACAGACACAAGATTAAATTATGGAAATAAATTAGCTTTGCTCAAGCCATTGCAGTTCCATTAGGAGTCCAAAGAAAAAGGTATTCTCTTTAAGTAAGCGTATTTTCAGATTTTTTTAATCACAAACCAAACAAACTGTGTTTTGGAGCACCAGACCACATGGTTTTACCATCTCTCCCTGCTTGAGATTCTGGCCACAGTAAACAGACCACAGAATCATTTTCTTAAAGCAAAACAAAAGCAGGCTGCTATTAAAAGAACAAAGGAGCAGGAGCCCTAGATCTACTGTCCCTTCAGAGAAAAAAATTATTCCCCAGTTTCACAGGCTATCCTGCCTGACACCCTGCTGCCAAAGTAGAAGAGTAGAGCATACACATTAAAGTTGCTTCCATTTCAGAGCAAACCACACAACCCCACAGACAACAAGGGATGGACACAAGGGCTATACAGTTTTACACCAATCTTGGTTTTGTTATGTGGGTTTATACACAAGTAAAATCCCACAAAAAATAAAGAAAAGGCACACTGTCCACTGCTATGCAGTCTTATAGTGAAAGGCAGCAACCTGAAGAAGATGAGACAACACTTTAAGCAAAGTTATTTACAAGGTTCACTATAAAAATATTTTTGTTACAAGTCATTTCTATATTAAAAACTGAAAACTACTTCTCACAATAAAGTGGGCAAATTCTCCAACAACACATAAAATGGTACATCTCCAGACTGGCATTCTTTACCAAAGCACATTTCAAACCATTCTTCTTATTAATGACTTAACATCTAAACTGGGAACATCCACCTTGTTTCCTAGCCCTTACTATAATTAGAGCTAAAATGGGTGTCAATAGAGCAAAGATCACCAGTTGCCACTACACTTCAAGAGTATTCCAACAGCGTCTCTCACTTTAGAGCTTAACACTCTCAAAAGAAGAATACTCAAATGTGAGATTTTACTCCTAAATTGCAATTTTAATATAAATTTGCTGTCTGCAATTACATTCAGTACTCTTGGAGAACCCACAGCTCACAGAAAACTTCCACAGAAAGACGCTATGAGCCAGAAATCACAGTGCAGAAAGTTGCATGGGTTTGCTGCATGATTTACTCTCAGATTAGACTTCTACACACCACCTCTATCTAAAAAGGGGAGTTCCCTCAGATGGTTGACAGCTTTTAAGATGTTTATCTTTCAAATCAACACTAGTCCAAACAGCTGCAGGATATCCTGGAAGGCATCTCCTCCAGCTGCATGCTGGCAATGTCCAGAACAAACTGAAGTGATGTGTGACCAAGGCCATGATGCCTTGGTTTTGTGAGAAGTAAGAGCAATGAATATAGCCAAGCATTTGAGAAAAGTTTTGTAAGAACTTTAAAGGAAAGGCAGCCTTAGTCAAAACCCTGTTTAATTTACTGTAAAACGTTTCTTTAAATTTGTCCACACACACTCCTCCAGTATGGGATCAAGCTTCACAACATGCTGACATCTTTCCAAAGGCTAGTGCTTACTCAGATGTGGTTTCCAGTTAAGCAAAATCTGATAGCCAGCCGCACGCATACATGAAGATTTACTCTCTCACTTGTGCAACATTTTATTACAGGGAGAAACAAAGTTTGACCCTTGGAGTTTGAGAAATTTTTAAGGCTACAAAAGTAAGAAAACATCTAACAAGTGCTGACTAGCAATAGGTGCAGTAATAAGAAAATGATATTTAATAGATCAAATATGACATTGCATCAACATGTTTGATCCAGAAAATAGTCTCTAGCTGCTTTTCTCCTATTAATTCAAGCCAAGACACCAATTCACAACAGATATAATTTGACAAATCTACTTCACATTCTTTTAGTATATATCAACTATGATTCTCTTTTAGAATTTATTCCATAGTGTTTTTTCAAGATTCCTACTCCACAGAATAATTAGCATGTTGACTATATTTGATGTGCAGAGGCTAATTCTAACCCATGCTGTGTAACAAAGATTGGCTAGAAAAGTCACTTGAAATAGTTTCTGGTATCTGACTGGACTGAATTTTTAAAGCACTTCCAGCATGAGCAATCATGCTTAGTAATTCCAAATAGGATTTCCGAGAACTGCTATGGATGTGATTTTCAAATTAAAGTTGCACTTAAGCAGAGAGCACATTTACTGGATTATTTCAGTGTCCAGAGACAAAGAAACATCAATATCATGAGAATTGTTAAGAGCAAGTTAACTCGATGGAAATTTTGAGTTTTGATTGCATATGTGGAAAGAAATACAAGGAAGAGGAAAGTTTTCTGTATATTCAAGCTGCCTGTATTTTTAATTGATAGCTATTTTTTCAGAACTTTGGTGAAAAGAGCTGTTTCCAATTGAGAGAAAATCCAAATTCGTTCAGGTTTTTTTCCAAACTATTTACATATAGAACTATCTAGTGAAACTATAAACTCATACCACTGTACTGAAGTTGGACTGTTAAAGAAGTAGAATTGCTAATACTGCCTACTGAAACATCACATTTCAGAGTTGAATATTAAGTGAGCTGAAGTGGAAAAACTCTGTTAGAAGCTTTGCTAACAGCTCACTCCTGCCCAGCAGGACCTACCTCAGACCCCTTGGTACTACACAACCTGGCCAAGGCCTCCAGGTAGGAGTAGCTCAGGAGCTTGGATAGCTGTCCATGCTTCCTAGTGTCCTCCTCTGGGGTAAAATCCTCTATTACATTTTCTCAGCAGTACTCTAGGTCTTGTTTCAATTTCCCTCTCAAACAATTGGTCACTACCTCTGCTAGTACTGCAGAGAACCAGTACTGTAAACTCCAACTGCTTGATTATAATTTTATAGATCAAAAGGGACATGATTTCAGTTGACTAATTTCCTTACTTTGCATGGTTGCTTCCTTACTTAGAAGTATGCACCCAAAAGAAGCAAGAAGTATGTCCAAAGGCCATCTTTACCCATCAAGGCTGCTTTGTTCTCCAAGATATGTACAACTGGAGACAACAGCAGGAGGAAGCATATTCCAACAGAAAATAGTAAGAACCCCATTAAAAGTTTAACAGCAAAGTATATCACAGCAAAGACAAACAATGGAGGCTACCATGTTTAACTCTAGAGAGAATAGTTCATGGAAGCCCTGTCCCTGTTGAAAACTCCAACAGTGAAACCTGGGTTTATCAAACTAGCAAAAATTGTTAGTTGCTGAAATTTGAATTCTAGTAAGTATAAAAAGTAAAAGTAAGTAGAAAACCATTTAGCCTAGTCGGAAGGTACCCAATAGAGGAAAAATAGTAAAATAAAATTAAAACGAACTGTTCACCAAATATTTTGAAATGGTAAACATTTACCAATAAAGTGAATGAAGAAAGAATTCTGGCCACAGAGTCAGAATTTTATTCCAAGGTGCTGAGGGAAAAAAAAGGGAATTATCCCCTCATTAAAAGACATCTACCAGCCACATCATCTCTAGGAGTGGAGAAACACTGTTCAAGTCTAAAACTGCAGTGCTTGGATAGATTTTTCTAAAAATTAATAAATAATTGAACCACTGCATCAAATGGTTACTAAGAAATACAGACAGAGCAGGAAATCTCTCACAGAAGGCTGCTTGAAATAACCAGGTTACACTTCCCAAGACATAAGTCCTCTTTGCTATTTATTTCCT